>CAUDMG010003318.1:125000-152500 GCA_958450375.1 Homarus gammarus | reverse complement strand
GGTGAAGGAGCAGGTGTCTCTATATAAGGAAAGGGAGGGTGGGAGGGTGAAGGAGCAGGTGTCTCTATGTAAGGAAAGGGAGGGAGGGAGGGTGAAGGAGCAGGTGTCTCTATGTAAGGAAAGGAAGGGAGGGAGGGAGGGAGGGAGGGAGGGTGAAGGAGCAGGTGTGTCTATATAAGGAAAGGAAGGAAGGGAGGGGAGGGAGGGAGGGAAGGTGAAGGAGCAGGTGTGTCTATATAAGGAAAGGAAGGAAGGGGAGGGAGGGAGGGTGAAGGAGCAGGTGTGTCTATATAAGGAAAGGAAGGAAGGGAGGGGAGGGAGGGAGGGAGGATGGGTGAAGGAGCAGGTGTGTCTATATAAGGAAAGGAAGGAAGGGAGGGGAGGGAGGGAGGGAGGGTCAGTCATAATTTGCTCTATGGAGACTGGATACACACACACACACACACACACACACACACTTCAATGTATCTATGCAAGCCCATACTGTAATTTACTCCTTAATATAATAGAGAGAGAGAGAGAGAGAGAGAGAGAGAGGGAGAGAGAGAGTGTGTGTGTGTGTGTGTGTGTGTGTGTGTGTGTGTGTGTGTGTGTGTACCCCCCCAGCCTCCGAAATAGCTGATGTCGCCTGGATTTCCACTATGGTCGTTTACACAGTCTCGGTATGACAATAAACATTTACAACATGCCCCCCTGATCATGGTTTAGTCCTGTTGCCCTCACCTTGTTGACATACAGGGTCATCTAAAAAGAATACCCATGATTTTTATTATTATTATTTTAAAGGGATCTATATTATAATCTGGGTGTTCTGTTTTATCTCCCTCTATGTAAACAAGGTGGTATTTACGAGGGTTATGTAAAAAAATTATATATATTAATACACAGGGTGGTAAAAAGTGATTGATACTTTAAAATTTAGGTATGGTTTTTGGATCACGCTGTACAGTATATTTACATTTGTTTGTACAGTATTCCTCGAGCTCTTGTAAATGTCTCACGAGATCAGTGTGATTTACAGTTTGTCTCGTGGGGTTTAATGTGATTTACAAATGCTGGGGTTATTTTTTGTGTGTGTTATTTTACAGATCGTCAGCCTCTATCAAAGGGTTCCACCGGGTTAATAGAGTAATTAAGGGTAATTAACTCTTACTTAGCGCTGATCCTAGTCTGCTTTGATATTTTTTTTTTATTAGTCCGGTTGTTCCTGTTGTTTAACAAAATCACGGCCGGTCTTTTATTTCTCTTTTGTTTGGGGGGATTTTTGTTTATGTGTTGTGACTTATTTTTATTTGTTTTGTTCGTGTTTAGGTTTTTTGTTTGTTGTTGTTATTGTAATACGATCTATGTTTATTGTGTTGAAAAATTCTATGCAGGGTCTCTCTCTCTCTCTCTCTCTCTCTCTCTCTCTCTCTCTCTCTCTCTCTCTCTCTCTCTCTCTCTCTCTCTCTCTCTCTCCACACAACCGGTTACACCATTAAGCCAGCATGTGAATCAGTTTTACTAGCATGGCCAAGGCCATGGGGATGGCAAGCATGGCCCGGAGGTGGTGGCATGGGCCAGCGGGTGGTGGCCAAGGCCAAGGAGTGGTGGGCAGGGCCAGGGGTGGTGGTGGGCAGGGCCAGGGGTGGTGGTGGGCAGGGCCAGGGGTCATGAGGCTGATGCAATGTTAAGATAATCTGGCTAGATGGAGACAGACTCCCCCGCTAATGATGCTTAATGAGGATAATTAACCCCCCTGCCTTCCCTGACCCGCCCTCCTGACCCGCCTTCCCTTTGACCCTTTCCCCTTACCCTCTTTCCCTTTGACTCGTTTCCCGACCTGCCCTCCCTTTAACCCTTCCCCCTGACTCTCCCTCTGACCTTTCCCTGACCCCCCTTCCCCTTACCCTCTTTCCCTTTGACTCATCCTCCTGGCTAGGTCTCCCTTCGACCGCCAGACCTCCTCTCCCTTCGCCCTGTTCCTCTCCCCCCTACCTGCGTCCATCTCTTCCCCCCCTTCTACTACCCCCTCTCCCGTGCCATTTATCTAAACCCTCCTGTAAATCGATCTTCTCCCTCACTCCCTCCCTCCCCTCTCTCTCTCTCTCTCTCTCTCTCTCTCTCTCTCTCTCTCTCTCTCTCTCTCTCTCTTCTTCTTCTTCTTCTTCTAGTACCCCCTTCCACTCACCCTCTCCCCCTTTCTCCCACTCTCCCCCTCTCCTACTCTTACCCCTCACTCCCCTCCCCCTGGTCCCCATCCTTTCCTCTTTCCCCTCTCCTCCTTTCCCCTCACCCCTCTCCATCCTTCCCCTCCCTGATGCGACCGCGAATAGTAACAGGTTAATGATCAACTTCATAGACTAGAGTTAAAGAGAGAACAAGAGAGAGAGAGAGAGAGAGAGAGAGAGAGAGAGAGAGAGAGAGAGTGTTGCCGGGTCAGGAAGTATTTACAGGTGAAGCCATGCGTGTGTTGGTCAAGGCGAAGAAGTATATTTTCTTAGGTGAGGCGAGGGAGTGAGAGAGAGAAGTGAGAGAGAGAAGTGAGATAAACAATTGAGATAAACGTAGAAGTTCCCTGTTAGCAAATTAAGGAAAAAGTAAATTATTATATATACATTTTTAATATAGTTTTAATAAGATTGAAAGACAATATAGCATATATATATAGTTTACAAAATAACTAATGAATTTTACTAACTCATTTTATTGAAAAGAAATACAATAAGGAGATTAATGGAAGATGATATAATTAATTTAATTATTTGTAAATAAAAATATACTATATAACTGTCTTTACTTGTTAATGGTTAGGTTAAGTTTGGTTAGGTTACTCATTCGGTGCTTGGGTGAGTGAGTGAATCAGTCAGGTCAGTGTGTTAGTCATTCAGACAGCCAGTTACGAGAAGCATCCATAGAGCTAGCTGACACAGGGAGCAAGAACAGGTGGGGAGCAGACAATGCGATAATAAATCACTTTTAAGGAGGACAAAATACACGCAAAAAATACACGCAATAAGCTCTCTTTTACCACGTGTGTGTGTGTGTGTGTGTGTGTGTGTGTTTTAAGCGCCATCACAGGTAAGTGGGTCGAACCTTCGTCGGGTGTAGCTGCCGTAAGCGTGTCATTATCAGGTGATGGGGAACATGCTGTCACTGTTGATAGTTGTCACTGTCGCCGTTAATGTCTGTCACTGTCACCGTTAATGGATGGTATTTTCACCGTTGATGGCTGTTCATGGCTCGTCCTGTTACTGTTGATGGATGGTATTTTCACCGTTGATGGCTGTATTTCACTGTTCATGGTTCGTCCTGTCACTGTTGATGGATGGTATTTTCACCGTTGATGGCTGTATTTCACTGTTCATGGTTCGTCCTGTCACTGTTGATGGATGGTATTTTCACTGTTGATGGCTGGCACTGGCGCTGTTAATGACTGGCACTGTTATCATGTTATCACTGCGGCATTGACTCTTGCACCGCACTGAGAACTGATAATACCTAAGATGCCTGGGAAAAAATCACCACTTCCAGCATATCTCTCTCTCTCTCTCTCTCTCTCTCTCTCTCTCTCTCTCTCTCTCTCTCTCTCTCTCGGCTTATTATTTGACTGCGATTGAAACGTTTATGTACCTGTAATTAACTTCACGCTGGTACCTTCAATTAACTTTACACCTGTACCTGTAATAAGTTTCGCCTCTACCTGTAATGAACTTCATGCAGGTACCTGTAATTGTTTTCACGCCTGTATCTGTAATTAATTTCACGCAGGTACTTGTAATTTAATTTACGCCTGTACCTGTAATTAACTTCACACAGGTACCTTCAATTAACTTCACGCCTGTACCTGTAATTAACTTCACTCAGGTACCTGTAATTTAATTCACGCCTGTACCTGTAATTAACTTCACACCTGGACCTGTAATTAATATATTACCTCGTTTTTGTGCATTTCAGGATTTTTTCATGTATTTTCTTACTCTTTAAAAGTTTGGGGGTTTTGTTTTTGTGTCGGTTTGTGGGATTTTGTTTTTGACATTAGGATTTTAGTTTTTGTTTTGACACGTGTTGGTTCGTGTTTTATGAGCGTATTATTATTATTGTTGTTGTTGTTTTTCCCCAATCCAGAAGTTAATTTATCATCTGTACTTCTTACTAAATCGTAAAAGTTGACTGCATGTTCGTTATGTGTGATAAATAATGTTAAGAATAAGGTATATTACTGCGGTATATATATATATATATTACTCTATTACGGTCAGTGTTTACTTAACGTACACCCGCTTAACGATCATCCGGTTAACGATCATCCAGTTAACGAATATCCAAATAACATACAAGTTGTCAAAAATGCATCACTTACGTTAAGCAAACATTGACTATAATATTCCCTTTACTTTACATTGCATATTATTGATATATTTCATCTAATTTCTTCTTTTTTCTCTCTTTTACAGAATAAGTCACAGTGGTTGAAAAGTGACACATGGAAAATTACTGGTGGGATAATGTAAACTTTTCCTGTGCGGTCTCTTCTCTTCCCCACAAGTGTAAGTAAAGTTCTTTCCTCTTGTTCACCTTCAATTAATTTTTACCTGGATAATTACCTGGATAATTACCTGGATATATTGACCTACCTGTTTGTTTTATGTTGATTTCTATGGAGGGGTTTTTTTATTTCTGGTTTATATGGGGTTTAGCTGTTTATTTCTGTACGAGGGGTTTATTAGGACTTTTAGTCGTGGTTTATTTATATATGGTATTTCATATGAGGTTTATTTCTGTGGGGTTTTGTTATTGGTTTATATCCTTCTTGAGGGTTTTAATCGTCAGAGGTTGTATAACAGGAAGAGATAGGAGTGCCTCTCTTCTTTCAATAGCAGACCAGGAAAAATTCTCAACTCCCTGTAGTGAGGTTTGGATCCTGGCGACCCGGGTGAAAGTTTCGATCCGCGAGAAGGACTGGAATGCCTGCCTGCAAACCTGTCTCTCTCTCTCTCTCTCTCTCTCTCTCTCTCTCTCTCTCTCTCTCTCTCTCTCTCTCTCTCTCTCTCTCTCACACACACACAAGCAACACCACCAGCAACAACAATAACAACACTAACACCATCACTACCACTCACAAATAACAACAACACCGTCAGTACACACCACCCCCCCCCCCTCCTTTTTTCAGCCAGGTAGATGGGAGTAAGGTAGTACAGGTAAACAGATGGGTCACATCACCAATTATAACTGGTTGTGATATCAGGTGGTGTCACGCAAATAAACAAGGCAGCTTCAGTCCTTCCTTACCACCACAGCTGTTTGTTGATACATACACACCTACGGTACGGTCATGAGTGTACAGTACGGTCATGAGTGTACAGTACGGTCATGAGTGTACAGTACGGTCATGAGTGTACAGTACGGTCATGAGTGTACAGTACGGTCATGAATGTACAGTACGGTCATGAGTGTACAGTACGGTCATGAGTGTACAGTACGGTCATGAGTGTACAGTATTGTCATGAATGCATTTGAATACAGGGGGTAATATATTTTTTTTAAATATCTGTATTATTTAGTCTAGTGAAATAGCTCTTAACCGCATTAACACTCACCTGACCTAAGTAATTATTAAACATTTTCTAAGTTAATACACCAACTGTTTCTAACTTAACCAGGTGCTAAACTCTCCTTAATTAACCTTACCTGTGCTAGCCAGACATAACTGCATCACCCTAACACATCAGAACATTAAGATAGAGTATATACGAACATGTTTATAAATACATAATAACAAATACAGGTACATAATGTAGTCAACAATATGTGCGTCAGGTTACATATGCAGTAGAGTTTTACTACACGTCACAGTGCAGACAGGTTGTGTGTGAGGCAGGTGTGTGTCGCATCAACCTACAGTAGTGAAGTATAAATGTGTTCATACTGTATCTCACACGTGTAACGACCTACATAGAATGTGTGTTTATGGTGTGTTGTACTATGTGTTGAGGCAGTGTTGTCAGTATGTGTGTCAGTGTACTGTACTGCAGGTTAATTTTAGCTCACGACACCGGCTATAAACCAGCCAGTGTTGACATGATAATAGTCGCCGTTACCAACTACTGCTGTGTCGTAACCTTCAACTTGGTAACCTCCGCGCTGAGGTAACCTCCACTCTGAGCTAACCCCCACCCTGAGCTAACCCCCACCTTGAGGTAACCACTTTATTGAGGTAAAACGCTGAGCTAACCTCCACGCTGAGCTAACCTCCACCCTGAGGTAAAACGCTGAGGTAACCTCACGGAGGTAACTTCCACGTTGAGGTGAAGGTGACCTCCACACTGAAGTAACCTCATTGAGGTAACCTCGTCGCTGGAGAAACCCTCTTACTGAGGTAACATTCGTTGAAGAAACCTCCTTACTGAGGCAACCAGTCGAGGCTGGCGTGACGTGGGCAGTGTGGTGATTGTAGTGTGGCGAGGCAGGTGTGACTCAGGTGTGGTGTGAGAGGTGTAGCGAGGGAGGTGTGATGCAGTAGGTGTGGCGTGACAGGTGTGGCTCAGTTATAGTCCTGCAGGTGTGGCGTGACAGGTGTGGCTCAGTTATAGCCTGGCAGGTGTGGCGTGACAGGTATGGCTCAGTTATGGTCCGGCAGGTGTGGCATGGCAGGTGTGGCCGGCACTCACCTGCCTCACTCAGCCTTCCCTGCTTGACCTCTTAACCACCGTGACCCCAATACTTCCCTCCCTCCCACCTCATCACGCCACCACCACCATCAACCAACCTCACAACCATCCACCATTACTATCAACCCAACCCCTCTACCACCACCCAACCTGACCATCACCACCAACCACAAACATTCCTCACCACCACAACCATCCCGCCCTACCACAATCACTGAACTAACTTAACCAGACCACCACAACCATCCCTACCACAACCATCTTTGCTTACAGCTACCACCCCCTAATATATAATCCTACTCCCCCCCCCCCCACTTAACCACAACCATATTATCAACCACAACCACTCTACCCACCACAACCACTCTACCCACCACAATTACCCCACCCACCACAACCACGATTCCCTCTCCTTTCCTCTGTACGACCACCCACTCCTTTCTCCGCCCACAACCACCTTTCACCCCCCCCCCTCTCCCTGACCACAGACCATCCTGCCACTTCCTCCCCCACCCCCCCGTGCTAAGGTGAAAGCCTTCCAAGTGTTACTTACATTCACTTGCGTACTTAACACGGAGTGAGAAACCCACCTGAGGATTATGGCTCCACTCAGACGGTATCTTAGTTAGTGGGGACCTGAGAGTATTTTTTTTGTAGAAGTCAAGACGATTCCTGAATTCATGGTCAACGTCTTAATCTACGGTATTGACTTCACTACACGAGGAAGTCAATTCTATATTAAAGACAATTTCAATATATGTTATTCTTTGACTTTCTTCGTGGTGAAAGTTAATTGTATGTCGGAAAGAATTCAAGATATCGTGAATTAATTTGGCTTTTAATACATTACGTGAGTTTTAGATATAAGATAATTCAGGGTCTGTTAGAGTGTGGTAGGTGTGTGTGTGGTAGATGTGTGTGGTAGGTCTGTGGTAAATGTGTGGCGGCAATAGACGACACTCGAAATACAACCTGGTCACTTCCTCCTCGCTGTCTCGTCTTTGTGGTCTGAGAGAGAGAGAGAGAGAGAGAGAGAGAGAGAGAGAGAGAGAGAGAGTAGGATTGTTATCAGCGTGAAGTAGCGTGCAGGAACCATTTGGAGAGTTAAGTGTGAGGCCTAGAGTGTGTGTAAAGTGCGTGTTGAGTGCGTGTAGTGACATTAGAGTGTAACATACGAGTCCCTGGGTCTTAAGTTGTGTATCGGGAGGCCAAGGCACTATGATGTTAATATATGGTGAAGAATGGAAATCAAAGGGCGACTTCAAGGCTCTGTCACTGTGTCTTGAAGGGCCTTTGACGACGTTTCCAAGACCTTACCCCCCTTCCCTCCTTCCCCTTCCCTCCTTCTCCCCCTCCCCCCTTCTTCCCCCCCCCCCTCGTGATGGAGTAGGAAGCAACAGAATGTAAGATGTTCGGGTGTTGTAGTGTGTTGCTTACTGTTGTATTAGTTATCGAGGGAAAACGCGAATGAAGGTCCACCTCCAAGTGTCACCTCCAAGTCTCACCACCACCTCTTGATCCCGCGCCAGTACTTAGCAGCAGCTGGAGGAGTGACGCCACCACCTCCAACACCTCCCCGCACCTCCCCGGCCTTGTCGCCATCACCAGCGGGTCTAAAAATAATGCATCCTAAGGTCCCGCCTCCAACACAGGGCGGCTCCTGAGTTAACGAATCCTTCTTTGTTAGGCCGTTGAGGGAGCTGTTGCCTGTAGGTGTACCTGGGTGTTGCCTGTAGGTGTACCTGGGTGTTGCCTGGAGGTGTACCTGGGTGTTGCCTGTAGGTGTACCTGGGTGTTGCCTGTAAGTGTACCTGGGTGTTGCCTGTAGGTGTACCTGGGTGTTGCCTGTAGGTGTACCTGGGTGTTGCCTGTAGGTGTACCTGGGTGTTGCCTGTAGGTGTACCCGGGTGTTGCCTGTAGGTGTACCTGGGTGTTGCCTGTAGGTGTACCTGGGTGTTGCCTGGAGGTGTACCTGGGTGTTGCCTGTAGGTGTACCTGGGTGTTGCCTGTAGGTGTACCCGGGTGTTGCCTGTAGGTGTACCTGGGTGTTGCCTGTAGGTGTACCTGGGTGTTGCCTGTAGGTGTACCTGGGTGTTGCCTGTAGGTGTACCTGGGTGTTGCCTGTAGGTGTACCCGGGTGTTGCCTGTAGGTGTACCTGGGTGTTGCCTGTAGGTGTACCCGGGTGTTGCCTGTAGGTGTACCTGGGTGTTGCCTGTAGGTGTACCTGGGTGTTGCCTGTAGGTGTACCCGGGTGTTGCCTGTAGGTGTACCTGGGTGTTGCCTGTAGGTGTACCTGGGTGTTGCCTGTAGGTGTACCCGGGTGTTGCCTGTAGGTGTACCTGGGTGTTGCCTGGAGGTGTACCTGGGTGTTGCCTGTAGGTGTACCTGGGTGTTGCCTGGAGGTGTACCTGGGTGTTGCCTGTAGGTGTACCTGGGTGTTGCCTGTAGGTGTACCTGGGTGTTGCCTGTAGGTGTACCCGGGTGTTGCCTGTAGGTGTACCCGGGTGTTGCCTGTAGGTGTACCTGGGTGTTGCCTGTAGGTGTACCTGGGTGTTGCCTGTAGGTGTACCCGGGTGTTGCCTGTAGGTGTACCTGGGTGTTGCCTGGAGGTGTACCTGGGTGTTGCCTGTAGGTGTACCTGGGTGTTGCCTGTAGGTGTACCCGGGTGTTGCCTGGAGGTGTACCCGGGTGTTGCCTGTAGGTGTACCTGGGTGTTGCCTGGAGGTGTACCTGGGTGTTGCCTGTAGGTGTACCTGGGTGTTGCCTGTAGGTGTACCCGGGTGTTGCCTGGAGGTGTACCCGGGTGTTGCCTGGAGGTGTACCTGGGTGTTGCCTGTAGGTGTACCTGGGTGTTGCCTGGAGGTGTTGCCTGGAGGTGTACCTGGGTGTTGCCTGGACAGTGTTTTTTGGTTAGGTTAGGTTCAGAATACATACACACATACATACATACATACATACATACATACGTACATAACACTGAGCTCGAGTCTCTTTGAAGGATTTGTTTACATTATCAAAAAAAGAAAGTTGTGATTTCCTCGGCATTACGCTTCTTTCTTTCATTTTTCTTTTTATAAACGCTTCATTCACTTTCTTCAGACACACGTCATCACTGAAGCTTTTCGTTGACTACTTTTTTTTTACATCTTTTCCTTCAGTTTTACTTCGTTTTTTCTTCTTTTTTTTATCGTATTCTTTACCCCCCTTCCTTCCTTCATTCCTTTGACATCCTTCTTTCACTCTTCTTCCTTTAGCTTTATTTCGTTTTCCTACATTCCTTTGACTTCTTCTCTTCACCCTTTTATCCCTTGTTCCTTCAGCTCCCTTTTATCCCCCTTCCTTCACCCTTTTACCTTCTTCACCCCTTCACTCCCTCACTCCCCCCCCTTCGCTCCCTTTCTTCACCTGTTCACCCCCTCACTCTCTTCACACCCTTATCCCCCTTAGTTCCTTTATCCCCCTTCACCTTATCCCCCTTTGTTCCCTTTCTCATCTTCACACCCCGGCCCTCTCGACAAGTCTTCCCTTCCTCCCCCTCAAACGCCTTCACCCTTCGATTCTCCCTCTCAGGACTCCTCCCTCTCTTTAGATGGTCGCCTCCTTCACCCCTCCTTCACACACACACACACACACACACACACACACACACACATTACTTCATCACCACCACTCCACTACTCCACCACTCCACTACTCCACCATCCTCACCACCACCGCCCCTGTTTCTTCTTCTCAAACCCAACATTTCGCGGGATAAATTTATACCCCTGTGTAGTGGAGCGACACTTACCCTAGTTTTTATGATTCTTACACCTGCATGTTACCTTAGATAAATAAATCCTTTAGTGTGTGTGTGGCTCTCTCTCTCTCTCTCTCTCTCTCTCTCTCTCTCTCTCTCTCTCTCTCTCTCTCTCTCTCTCTCTCTCTCTCTCTCTCTCTCCCACCCAAATCATGAGTACATTATTTTTTATACCTTTCAAGTTAATGACCTTCTCCACCTGTGACTCACCTACGACTCACCGTGACTCATCCATGACGACCCTATGATTCACCCCGGTTAGACTGTACAGCAAATTTCTCCTCTGAGTCAAGGGCTAATTTTAGTCTTGCCATTAATTATCATGAGGTAAGTCATAAAATGAGTCATTGGTGAGTCAGTGATTGAGTGAGATGAGTCATGGGTGAGTCATTGATAAGTCAGGTGAATCAGTGATGAGTCAGGTTAGTCAGGTATGAGTGAGGTGAGTCATTGATGAGTCAGGTGAGTCACAGACCGAGGGTGTACGTACAACCAATTTCCTCCAGTCTGTTGTAAATGGACCAATTAAGCTTCAGCGATGAGTGTCGGTCCGCTGACCCGAGACACGGACCAACATGGACCAACACGTACCAGCACGGACCATCACGGGCAAACACGTACCAACATGGGCCAACACGGACCAGCATGGACCAACACGGAGCCACACGGACCGAACAATGGGTGGCGACACGGTCCACATACTCCAGTTTACTCGTTACCTGGAGGGAGGGAGGGGGGTGAGGGAGGGAGAGAGGGGGGTGAGGGAGGGAGAGAGGGGGGTGAGGGAGAGAGAGAGGGAGGGGGTGAGGGATGTATTCGCCAAGTTTACCTCAGTTTACCGGAGGTGAGGGGGGTGGGGGCGTGAAGGGCGGACGTGAGCGGTGGGCGTGAAGGGTGTGAGGGGGGGGGGCGTGAGGTGTGGGCGTATAGGGTGGACTTTGATGTGTGGGTGTGAAGGGTTGAGGGGTGGGGTTGGGTGGGTCGAGTGGGCGTGAAGGGTGGGCGGACCTCAGGAATGGGCGTGTTGTCGGGTGCAAGACGTGGGCGTGAAAGCGAGTAAATTTTTTTTCCTTGAAGTTTATTCAACGTTAATTCCGGTGTTCATCTCACTTCGGGTTTACCTGGAAGTTTACCTGGGGGTTTTACCTGAGTTTACCTGGTGAAAATGTGGGGTTGAGATGCTGTTTTTAGGGTGGTCATTCCATCTACTTTACGTTAGGTTTACCTGACGTTGATACCACGGTTTACCTCATAGGTCAAGTTTACTTTTAAGTGACCACCCCCTACCCTATTTCTCCCCCCCCCCCCCCCCAAGTCTCCGGTCCACACTAAAATGATCACTGACAACAGATACCATTTCTTATATAGGTTAGGGTCTGTAAACTGTATTGCCTGTAGACTGTATTGTTGCTCTGTAAACTGTAATTATCGTGGTGTAAACTGTATAGCTCTTATGTTGCCTGTAAACTGTATCGCTGTATTGTAAACTGTATGACACAACCACCTCCACAGTCTACACCACCACCACCACAACCACCACCACAGTCAGTCTACAGGCAATACCACCACCAGCACAGTCAGTCTACAGGCTATACCACCACCACCACCACAGTCAGTCTACAGGCTATACCACCACCACCACCACCACCACAGTCAGTCTACAGGCTATACCACCACCACCACCACCACCACAGTCAGTCTACAGGCTATACCACCACCACCACACTCAGTCTACAGGCTATACCACCACCACCACACCACAGTTTACCACGACAGCTTGGGGAAGGGACGGATTTCTGTATATTTAACGCTATTGCATGATCAACCACAGTGTGTGTGTATGTCTGTCGGCAGCTATGTACATCTATACCTTGGGACCAACAACCGCTATGTGTGTGTGTGCAATATAGACGAAAGCTCGGTACCTGTTGGCCCCTCTCTCTATGACAAAGACAGGTACGTGTATATATAGAGAGACAGACAGACAGACAGACAGACAGATAGATAGATAGATAGATAGACAGAGAGGTAGGTTGGTAGGTAGGTGGGTGCAGGTATAGATGAGTAATTAAATAAAAACACAGGTAGATAGGTCATTGGTTGAGTAATTAATTAGTGTGGTAGCTAAGTAAATAAATAGGTGGGTAATTAAGTAGGTAGATAAGTAATTATATAGGTGGGTAGAGAGAGAGAGAGAGAGAGAGAGAGAGAGAGATTAACTAAGGTCAGATAGTGTAATGCCTTTAATAATAACAACTACAACAGCAACAACAAAATCATAACAATAACAACAGCACCACCACCACCACAACAACAACAACGACATTAACAACAACAACAACAACATGGGTGATAATGGGTAGCAAACTTGGAACTAGTGGTTAAGAAAATACACACACACACACACCCACACGCACACACACACAGGCGGGAATGATTTAGTGGTTATGTTTATATGAAGGTGAATTATGGGTTTTGTTTAGAGAGAGAGAGAGAGAGAGTGTTATCATCGTCTCTCACTTATGTTTAGTAAATTAATATAAATCTCATGGTTAACTTTTATTGCTCTCTCTCTCTCTCTCTCTCTCTCTCTCTCTCTCTCTCTCTCTCTCTCTCTCGTCGTTTTTATCCAATAGAAAAAAAATATCACTAAACGTAAACAAAAACAAACAAAAGTAACAATAGTTTATAGGTAAAAAAAAAAAGAACAAGAGATTGAAAAGAAAAAAAGAAAATCCCCTCGAAATTTGGTGTCCAGGTATATATAGTTTTTTTTTTTTTTTTTTTTTTTTTTTTTTTTTTTTTTTTCCACAGTCGCCAGGTGTGTGTCGTTGGTGGGTGGGAAGGAAGGTGGGAGGGAGGGAGAGGTGAGGGAAGGAAGGTGGGAGGGAGGGAGAGGTGAGGGAAGGAGGGAGGGAGGGAGAGGTGAGGGAAGGAGGGAGGGAGAGGTGAGGGAAGGAAGGAGGGAGCATCTACCTGGACTGAACCTAACCAATTCTTTATTCAGAGTCTGTGGGGGTTAAGAGGTAGGAGGGGGGAGGGGGGTGTTGGAGGGGGTGGGGGGGGGGGGAGTCTCCGGACGCCCTTGCAAACTTCATCCCTTTTTCCTGTCACACTTTTGACCCTTTTTTTTTATATAAGTCTTTTATCATGTTTCTCTCCCCCCCCCTTTTTTATTCTTACCTGTGTGTATGTGTGTGTATGTGTGTGTGTGTGTGTGTGTGTGTATGTATGTGTGTGTGTGTTAATCCTGAACCTCTTAAGAAAGAAACACAATACTGAACGATAGTATTTTATTTATTTATTTATTTTAATATATTTTTTGTACTCTTATTTCCGGGTTTTTATCTCGTTTCATTCATTATTTTAGGCGAGTAACAGTGTACACAACCCGGATAGAAACACACACACACACACACACACACACACACACACACACACACCCAAAATAGTCATAATAAAAAAATAGCCAAGGTGGGGGCGGCTAGTACGCTGTGTTGGTGTTCAAAACTAGCCAACTCGCCCATTTTTCAGCCAGGGATGAAAAGGTTTGAGGCCAGTGTGTGTGAGAGAGAACGTCGACGCTCTGGAGGCCAAGTGTTGCTCCCTACCTGTCCTCTCTTTCCCCTTGGCCTCTTTTAGTCTTCTTCTCTTCTTTCCTCCTGGCTTATTTTACTCTCCTCTTCCTCCTGTGGCCTCTGTTGACATGGGTTTTAAGTTTGGGTAGACTGTGTTGAAATTTGTCACGTGTGTGTGTGTGTGTGTGTGTGTGTGTGTGTGTGTGTGTGTGTGTGTGTGTGTGTGTGATACTGGATTATGTCAAGCTAGTTTTGATCTGCATTAAAATTGTATTGAACCGTATGTATATGTATGTATGTATGCTTGTGTGTACGTGTGTGTGTACGTGTGTGTGTGTGTGTTTAACAGGTAAATTTATTCAGTGTGTTGGATTTATCAATTCCTGTATAAGATGCTGGATTGATTTGTGGTGACAGACATATATGAAAGTCCACCTGTGATAACCTTTCGAGGTGTCTATGTTGGTGTCAGTTTATTGTGAAATTTCCTTAAATATTAAGCTGCGTTTATCTTTACCCAAATACTCAATATCCTGTTCAAATTCTCCCCAAATAGATATTGTCATTTTATATACCAAAACCTAACCTAACCTAACCAAACATAACTTAATTTTGTCTAACCTAACCTTACCTAATCCTTACCTAATTTTATCTAACTTAACCTTACCTCACCTTACCTTTCCTCACCTAATTAGACATCTTAATTACAGGTAGATTACGGTTGCCTTAAAACATTCCCCCTATGGTAATAAGTCTTCCAGCTCATAGTGACACTACTTAACGCTGTTCCTCCATTCACAAATATCTTCTTGGGTAAAAATTTCATACTTGTTTTTTACCGCGAGATTTTTACTTGCGTGGGCGTGTTGTGTGTGAACCTGACCCCTGGTGACCTGACCAGGGATATGTCCAGGTGTTGTTGACCTTGTCCTCTCGTCCACTCGGCTCCCAACACGTCATCTAGGCCACTCACCTGTCCACCACCCCCTCTCCCTCCTCCCCTCCCCCTTTTCTCTCCCCTCCCCACTTTCACTCCCCCTCCTCCCCTCCCCCCCTTTCTCTCCCCCTTCTCCTCTCCTCCCTTTTTTTTTACCTTCTCTATCTGCGTTGTGTTCAATTTATATTAGGTTTAGTGGTCTTGGTTTATTTTAAGGTTGACTTTAGGTTTATTTCTACAGGTATGATATTTTACGTTCTTTGGATGAACTTTTGTTTTTGTTTTAATCTTCCTGAGAAAATTAAAATTATACTTCCTAAAATCTCTAGTATGTTATCGCTATGTAAATTATATACCATAATAGTGACCGATTCCTATAATTATTATTTTTTTTTATTATTATATTATTCATATTTAAAAATAATATCTTCATTCATTCATTTTTATCGCCTGTATTTAAATTCTATAGTCATTCATTTTCATCTATATTATTAAATGTACCGAGTTATTCATCTTCGTTCACCTCAAGACGACTCAAGACCCACCTTACAAACGCCTCGCCTCTCGTGCACTTCGTCAGTAGCGTATACTTGTGAGGTCCTCGCTCTTAACACAGCCTCGCTCACTAGCACCCACATTTACCAGGATTTTACCGTGAATGTCTTTTAAAGTTCCACTTAGGGGCACACGACCTCGAGGCTCTCTCTCTCTCTCTCTCTCTCTCTCTCTCTCTCTCTCTCTCTCTCTCTCTCTCTCTTCTGTTCCTCATCCTCTCCCATACATCCTGCTCTTTTTCGTCCTGTCCCCCCCCCCTCTCTATTCTTCCCTTCCTCTCCCTCCCTTCTTTCTTCCACTCCCTCTTTCCCTCCTCTTCTCCTCCCCCTCCCCTTCTACCCCCCTCCCTTTCTCCTCCCCCCCTCTCCCTTCGCCCCATTTCCACCATAATACCTATTCAGTGAAGGACAGAGGAAGGTGAGCGCGACAAATTGCACAATGAAGACACTCACATACGACCCCCACGACCCGCTATGACGACCACACATTACCACGACCCACATATTGCCTCCTTCAGCGACCCTTACCCACGACTAACTTTGACGACTTATACACATTACCTGCTTCAGCGACCCCATGCTACGACCCCACGACTAACTATGACGTCCGACACCCACGCACATTTCCTGTTCAGCGACCCCATGTCACGACCTGGCGACCAACTTGGACGACCTCACTCAATCATTACTTCCTTCAGCGATTCCCCTACTACGACCGGCACTGACAACCACATACGACCTACCATGACGGCCACCCATTACCTACTGAGCCGACAACTACTTAAGGAAATCCTATATATTTATCAATGGGGAAAAATAGGAAAATTTTAAGACGAGTGAGGAAAAAAATTATTATACCCCTTAGAGTGTAATAAAAATGATTGTCTGTCTGTCTGTCTGTGTCTGTCTCAAGTAATTCACAGAAACAATAATGCATCCTGAATAATAATAATAATAGTAATATTACCAACAATAATAATAATAATGATAATAATAATAATAATAATAATAATAATAATAATAATAAAACAACGAAATAAATAAAACTTATTCAACTCTTCAAAACACAACAACAGTGAACCGTGTTACTGGACCAAGGCCCATGGCGGGTGCTGACCACAACAAGTCAGTGGATCACACCCCCTGAAGGCTCTCTCTCTCTCTCTCTCTCTCTCTCTCTCAAGGTGCAGCTTATAAACCGTAATGGGTGTGAAGTGTTTTGCTTTTGTAGAGACGACTGTGTGTGTGTGTGTGTGTGTGTGTGTGTGTGTGTGTGTAACTCCCAAGAAACTAATCAAGGTAAACTTCATATAACCAGGTTTTTATTGGCTGTTCAACATAAGCTTCACCTGTAATTATTGTGAGGATAATTTTCACGAGTATATTACCTGTGTTTGTTGTTCACACTCCGAAAAACACAGAGAGAGAGAGAGAGAGAGAGAGAGAGACGGGGTTAGGTTAGGTTACATTAGGTTAAGTTATGTTTGGTTAAATTAGATTAAATCAGATTAGTTTAGGTTTAGTTTGGTTAGATTTGATTAGGTTAGGTTACGTTACCTTCCGTTATGCTAGGTTAAGTTAGATTAGGTTAGGTTAGGTTTGGTTATATTTGATCATGTTAGGTTAGGGTAGTATTATGATATTAACCTAGCCGATGAAGTAAGTGGGGGGGGGGTGCCTAAATTTTGTGTAGGCCTACGTGGTTGTGAAGTAGTATGGTAGAGTAATAGAATGTTAGTGTAGTACAGTGAGTTTGGATAGTGTTTTAGTGTGGTAGAATGAGTGTGTGGTAGTGTGGTAAAGTGAAGTAGAATGATAAGTGTTTTGGTGTAGTAAAATGATAGTGTGGTGGCATGATAGAATGAGTGTGATAGCATGATAGTATGAATGATAGTGTGGTAGCATGATAGAATGATAGTGTGGTACTGTGGTAGTGAGGGAATCATGCGTGTTAAAAGTAAGTATAATGAATGTTGGTCAGTACTGCCTGGGTGTGTCATTCATTAGTTTAGTCGCGGCTTGGAAAAAGTAAACAAACGAAAAATAACAACAATAATAAAAAGAAGTTGAGAAGGAATTCGTAATAAAATGATAATAACGATTGAAATAGAGAGAAGATGGTGAAAAGAAGAGTGGATAGACAGATAAGATAGATGGATAGATAGGACAGACAGACAGACAGATAGATAGCGAGACGGGATAAATAAACAGGAAAAAAAATATCGAAAGTTCTTAAAAAAAAATAGTAAGGTTAATCTTCTCATGTGTTTGGGCATAGGACCTTGGTTATTGTGCGCATGCGTAGTATTGTGCGCATGTGTAGTATTGTGCGCATGTGTAGTATTGTGCGCATGTGTAGTATTGTGCGCATGTGTATGTTTGTGCGCATGTGTAGTATATAAGTATGTATTTCGTTCCCTTCATGTACAAACACACATAAATTGTACATATATACTTCATGTACAAAAACAGACATACAGAAAGGTTGGGTCGATATGTACACAAACACGGTAGGTGGTATGAATGATTATGTATACATGTATGATTATGTACACATGTATGGGACACTACGTTAGACTTATGTGTTATTTTCTGTACACCTGTGGGTACATATTTCCCCCCTAACACCTGTACAGCCCTTTAGCTTGTTCGTTTAATATTTGGCGAATTCTTGTACACACACACACACACACACACACAGTTACACTCAACCTCTACTTACATATTTCGCGAACTCTTACACACTCAATTTGTACATAATATTTTCGCGAACACTAACACTTTGGTCATAAATGTTTCGCGTTAAGTAAACATTCGGCGGAGTCTATTCATAATTTTTTTAGATACGTTTTGGATCAGAATTTGCCATCAGGTGTTGTGTGGTGTGCTGTGCTGTGGTGTGGTGTGGTGTTGTGTGGTGTGCTGTGGTGTTGTGTGGTGTGCTGTGGTGTTGTGTGGTGTTGTGTGGTGTATTAAATATTTCGCCAAGATATTCCACAGCTGCTAAATATTGGCGTTTACTTAACATTTCGCGAACACTTGCACTCTCAAACTGAAGCGTCGTACTTGAGTGTAATTTTCGCGAAAGTTTCCAAGGGGTCAAGTTTAAGGGTTGAGAAGTTATCTCTATGCTAATTTCGGTGTGTGTGTGTGTGTGTGTGTGTGTGTGTGTGTGTGTAGAGGAGACGTTTTTAGTGTGATTGTCGCATTAAGTTTGTACCCTTGAAAGGATCACACACACACACACACACACACACACACACACACTTGGCCCGTTTAAGTAAGTGTTTTAGTACCTTATATGCACTCAATTTATTGCGAGCAACATGCACTTATCGGGAGAGCGTTGAAGCACTCGAGCATTGCTCACGTGGACCTTTCTGCACTTGTTTACACTTGATCAATACTGGGGACGCACTTGGAGGGGATGGTGAACAAGTGTGTGTGTGTGTGTGGCTTTTTTATGTGGGTGAATAATGTGGATGATTTTGTGTGAGTGTGTTGTGGGTGAGTGTGTTGTGGGTGAGTGTGTTATGGGTGAGTGTGTTGTGGGTGAGTGTGTTGTGGGTGAGTGTGTTGTGGGTGAGTGTGTTGTGGGTGAGTGTCTTATGGGTGAGTGTGTTGTGGGTGAGTGTGTTGTGGGTGAGTATGTTATGGGTGAGTGTGTTATGGGTGAGTGTGTTGTGGGTGAGTGTGTCTTGAGTTAGTGTATTTAGAATGTCTTTTTTGAGTGTGTTGACAACAAACTCTATTTACGAAGTCTGTCGCACACACGCATACTGTACACTTAACCTAACCACAATTGAGGGAGTGAGTGCGGTGGGAGTGCGTGAACGTTTCTTGAGTGCCATCAAATATACTTGAGAGTGCGTGTTGACCTAAGTTCTATAGGGAGTGTTGCGTGAGGATTATCTTAAATGCTGAGTGCGTTAGAGAACGTCGGAAGTGCACGAGTGTGTTTTAAGTGTGTGTGTGTGTGTGTGTGTTTTAAGTACGAGTGTGTTTTGATTGACTTCTGTAATAGTAGCTCCTCTAAAGTGCGTTTATGTATTTTAAATGATTATTGTGAATGCGTTTAATGGAATTATTTTATTAGGGTGAGTTCTAGGATACCAGTGTGTGTGAAGTGTGTTTGACGTGCGGGTTCTGAGTGTGTCAAGCGGGTTCTGAGTGTGTCAATGCTCCATGTATGATGAAAATTTTACCCCAGATTTTAGCCTTTTAGTATTTACCATAATTACTTTTATTTAATTATTTATTTCACTTATTCTTTATATCATAATTTTCTTGTAAAGTATATTTCGTTATATTTAATGTATAGTTATTATATTTCGGGTAAATATTTTTTTTCATTATTATATAAGTATTATTTTTTTACTGTACTAGATTATGTAATATTTTATTTTCAATTTATTTTAATTTAATTTTCTATGTTGATTTTTTTTACTTATTTGTCTCATTTTTAACCTAACCTGACCTAACCTGACCTAACCTAACCTCACCTAACCTGACCTAACCTAACCTAACCTAACCTAACCTAACCTAACCTAACCTGACCTAACATAACCTAACCTAACCTAACCTGATCAAATTAATTATCAGCCTATTGTTAAGTAATAAGTCTTCTGATGTTATTAATTACCCTAAAATAATCTACAAGTCTTTAGAAGGATCCTTAAATAATTACTCTCACTCTATAATAATTCACCCTAAAATATAAAAGTCTTTCAAAATTACCCTAAAATTATTAATCCTTACAAATCCTTAACGAAAGCTTTATTGGCATTATACATTTATTAACTTCTATGTCTTTTCTCTTTGCAGGAGTCGTCAGAACAGAGACAGAGAGAAGGGGGGAGGGGGAGGGGGAGAGAATTATCGTGTTGCCTTTCCTACATGAGACGAAGAAGGTAAATTATATTATTATTATTGTCTACTTTTTCTATTAATTAATTTTAGTCGAGAAATTCTTTGGAGTGGGGGGGGGGGGGGGTGGTGGGGGTGGGGTGGTGTGAGGGGGGGTGAGGGATTATGGAAGAGGGGGGGGGGGAGGAGATGAGGATTAATACATCGATATGAGTAAGATTATATACCTGAGTAAGATTATATACCTGAGTAAGATTATATACCTTATTAAGATTATATACCTGAGTAAGATTATATACCTGAGTAAGATTATATACCTGAGTAAGATTATATACCTGTGTAAGATTATATACCTGAGTAAGATTATATACCTGTGTAAGATTATATACCTGAGTAAGATTATATACCTGAGTAAGATTATATACCTGAGTAAGATTATATACCTGAATAAGATTATATACCTGAGTAAGATTATATACCTGAGTAAGATTATATACCTGAGTAAGATTATATACCTGAGTAAGATTATATACCTGAGTAAGATTATATACCTGAGTAAGATTATATACCTGAGTAAGATTATATACCTGTGTAAGATTATATACCTGAGTAAGATTATATACCTGAGTAAGATTATATACCTGAATAAGATTATATACCTGAGTAAGATTATATACCTGAGTAAGATTATATACCTGAGTAAGATTATATACCTGAGTAAGATATCGGACCATTGGACAAAAAATCCCACTGTAGAAATATTTGATAATTGGACAAAATCTTTTTTTTTATGGATGATTTTGTTTGGTTAATTTTATCCTGTGTTTAGGTAAGTGTAAGTGTCTGTCTATATGTCCGTCTGTCTGTGTCTGTCTGTCTGTCTGTCTCTCTGGTGTCTCTGTATCTCTGGCTGCCCCTCTATCTGTCTATCTATCGTTTATTTAAACTCCGTCACGAGGATTGTGAATAAGGTAATGGGTGAGATTAGGGATAGGTTAATGGGTTAAGGAAATGGGTGAATGTAATGGGTTAAGATAATGGGTTAAGGAAATGGGTTAAAATAATGGGTTAATGTAATGAGTTAAGATAATGGGTTAAGGAAATGGGTTAATGTAATGGGTTAAGATAATGGGTTAAGGAAATGGGTTAGTGGGTTGTATTCGTGGCTTGATGTGGTCTTTCACCCCTTTAAGAGAGAAAGGATAATCTGAGTGTGTGTGTGTGTGTGTGTGTGTGTGTGTGTGCGTGTGTGTGCGGGCAGGGGTATGTCGAGGTGTACAGCACTGTTGTTTGCATGTGTGACGCATTAAACATCACTGGCCACACGCGACAAGTGCAACAGGTGTCTGCCAATTACAAACACATGTATAAACGTTGAACTAACCCCCCCCCCCCTTGAGTGTGTGTGTGTGTGTGTGTGTGTGTGTGTGTGTGTGTGTGTGTGTGAAGCTTTTCCTCTATCTTCAAATCTGGGTCTCAGTCTGCCAGGAATTCATACCTAACCTAACCTAACCAAACCTAACCCAACCAAACCCAGTAGTTAGGAGGAAGTTGGAAGTATTGGGCACATCTATATATATAGGGTTTGTTTACATCTATATAGGGTTTGTTTACATCTATATAGGGTTTGTTTACATCTATATATCTCATTCATTATCTTCCGTCATCATTTCCTCATTATTTCTCCCATCATTATTACTCATCGTCATCCAATATCTCCCATCGTTCATCATTCATTACTCATCGTCATCATCATAATCATTATCCATTACTCATCATTATCCATCATCATTACTCATCATCATCATCATCCATTACTCATCGTCATCATCATCCATTACTCATCATCATTCATTATCTCTCATTATTGTCATCTCATTATCCGGTGTTTACTGTCTCATTTTATCATCGTGTGGAAGTGGAGGGGAGGTATGGAGGGAGGAGGGGTGTGAAGGAGGGTGTTTGTGGGCAGGAGGGAGTGAAGGAGGGTATTTGTGGGCAGGAGGGAGTGAAGGAGGGTATTTGTGGGCAGGAGGGAGTGAAGGAGGGTATTTGTGGGCAGGAGGGAGTGAAGGAGGGTGTTTAAGGGAAGGAGGGAGTGAAGGAGGACAAACTTTAGCTAGCCCATTTATAGCACGACATATCTCGGCCACCACCAAGTTCTGTTGGATTGATGGCTATTGAGACAACTTACAAGGTCATGGCTGTTAGGGAGAGGACCAGGGAGGTAAGGGAGAAGGGAGGTGAGGGGGAGGAAAGGGGTGGAGGGAGAACTAGAGAGATGCAGAAGAGAGGGGAGGAAAGGTAAGGAGGTGGTGGAGGGGGAACTAGGGAGAAGGGTGAAGAAGAAGGGGAGGAGAGGGAAGGAGGTGGAGGGGGAACTAGGGAGAAGGGTGAGGAAGAGAGGGATGAGAGGGAAGGAGGTGGAGGGGGAACTAGGGAGAAGGGTGAAGAAGAAGGGGAGGAGAGGTAAGGAGGTGGTGGAGGGGGAACTAGGGAGAAGGGTGAAGAAGAGGGGGAGGTGGAGGGGGAAGAAGAGGGGGAGGGGAGGGAAGGAGGTGGAGGGGGAACTAGGGAGGAGGGTGAAGAAGAGGGGGAGGAGAGGGAAGGAGGTGGAGGGGGAACTAGGGAGAAGGGTGAAGAAGAAGGGTAGGAGAGGGAAGGAGGTGGGCTATATTCGCTCCTGTCATAGCTGGAGACCATATCATTTGGTCTTGTCATGGAAGAGGTTTGTCATAGCACCAGATTGTCATAGTGAGGGGCTGACTGTCATAGTACAGGAGACGGTCATAGGGGTGTCATGAAAGAACGCGTCATAAATGGAGCTCTGTCATAGAATTTAACCCTTATTGCATTGAACTGTCATAGCAGAAAGACGTCATAGTACTGGACTGTCATAGTATTGAACTGTCGTAGCATAAAAACGTCATAGCACTGAACTGTCATAGTATTGAACTGTCATAGCAGAAAGACGTCATAGCACTGAACTGTCATAGCATTGGACTGTTATAGCACTGAACTGTCATAGCACTGAACTGTCATAGCATTGGACTGTCATAGCATTGGACTGTCATGGCACTGAACTGTCATGTCGTAACAGTTATTCAGCAGGTATAAACTTCAGGCACTGTCATTAATGGATGACTGTCGAAAAATTATAACTATGACGCGTGGAGGCCACAACCCCTCTTACCCCAGGCCCCTCTCACCCCCGGCCCCTCTCACCCCCGGCCCCTCTCACCCCAGGCCCCTCTCACCCCCGGCCCCTCTCACCCCAGGCCCCTCTCACCCCAGGCCCCTCTCACCCCCAGGTCCTCCCTCACCCCCAGGTCCCACCTCACCCCCAGGTCCTCCCTCGCCCTGAGGTCCCCCCCTCACCACCAGGTCCTCCCTCAACCCCAGGTCCTCCCTCACCCCCAGGTCCTCTCTCATCCCCAGGTCCCCCCTCATCCCCAGGTCCCCCCTCATCCCCAGGTCCTCCCTCACCCCAAGCCCCCTGATCCCAAGTCCCCTTACCAACAACCCCCCTCACCTCATGCTCCCTTTACTCCAGGCCCTCTGACCCCCACCCCCATCCCCCTGACCCCCACCCCCTGACCCCCATCCCCCTGACCCCCACCCCCATCCCCCACCCCCATTCCCCAATGACGCAGATCTAAAGAAGCAGACGAGTATTACAGGGTCACGATAAGAGAGAGAGAGAGAGAGAGAGAGAGAGAGAGAGAGAGAGAGAGAGAGAGACTTTTTTGGATGACGTCAGTTGGGTTGTTGTTTTTTTTGTCCTTCTGTCCGCTCGGGGAGGTAGTTAGGTAGGAGCTGACCACTGTGCTGGTGATTACGTCTGGGTGAGCGAAAGCGACGCCTGAGTGGATCTTATTTATTTTGATCACGAGTGTGTGTGTGTGTGTGTGTGTGTGTGTGTGTGTGTGTGTGTGTTCTCTCTTATTTGTTGGACCCCTGAACCAATGTTAACTCCCCTCCCCCAATGTTAACTCCCCTTCCCCAATGTTACCTCCCCTTCCCAGTGCTACCTCCCCTCCTTAATACTACCTTCAACACCACCTTGCCTCCCCAACGCCACCTCCCCTCCTCAACACTACCTCCCCTCCCCTTCTCCCCTCCCCTCCCCTTCTCCCCTCCCCAACAGTAGATAGTTTGTGCTGCTGGATGTGTACCAAGATCCTGTCCTCATGATGGTGGGTTATAAGACGTGAGGAGGGGGAGGAGAAGGAAGAGGGGGAGGGGGGAGAAGGAAGAGGGGGAGGGGGGAGAAGGAGGAAGAGGAAGAGGGGAGGAAGAGAAGGAGAGGAGGAGGGGGAGGGGGGAGGAAGAGAGGGAGAGGAGAAGGAAGAGGGGGAGGAGAAGGAAGAGGGGGAGGGGGGAGGAAGAGAGGGGGAGGAGAAGGAAGAGGGGGAGGGGGGAGGAGGAGAAGGAGAGGAAGAGGGGGAGGGGGGAGGAAGAGAAGGGGGCGAGAGAAGAGGGAGGGGGGGGGGGAATGAGGAGGAGGAGCCGGGGGTGTTAGAGGCGTCTTACCTTCTCTGTCTGACTCAATTTTTGGCCTTGGCTGGGGGACAAACAGAGGGGGGAAGGGGGGACATGGTGTGGCAGATAGGGGGAGTGGAGGACATGGTGTGGCAGAGAGGGGGGAGTGGAGGACATGGTGTGGCAGAGAGGGGGAGTGGGGGACATGGTGTGGCAGAGAGGGGGAATGGGGGACATGGTGTGGCAGAGAGGGGGGAGTGGGGGACATGGTGTGGTAATGTGGGCTGTAGGGAGACATGGTGTGGCAGGGAGAGGGCGTGGGAGTGACATGGTGTGGAAGAAAAGGGATGCGGAGGAAAAGGAAATGGAGAGAGATGGTGTTGAAGGGAAGGAAGAGAAATGACAGGAAGAAGAGAGGAGGAGGAGGAGAAGAAAAGGAGGAGGAGAAGGAGAAGAGAAGGAGGAGAAGAGAAGGAGGAGAAGGGAAGTAACTCACTGGATCTGTCGGTGGTAACTCAGTGTGTCTCTGGGCAGTAATTCAGACATAGGAGTGACCACATCAAGATGGTAACTCAAGAACTGTCTGGGTTGTAACTCATACATGGGAGTGTCTACATTAGATTGGTTACTCAAGAGCTTCATCTATGTGTGTGGTAACTCAGGGAGGAGCGGGGGAACAGGTCCGGGCGGTAACTCAGACCAGGAAGGGAACCCGTCCAGGCGGTAACTCAGCCCAGGGAGGGAACCCATCCAGGCGGTAACTCAGACCAGGAGGGGAACAGGTCCGGGCGGTAACTCAGGCCAGGAGGGGAACAGGTCCGGGCGGTAACTCAGACCAGGAGAGGAACAGGTCCGGGCGGTAACTCAGACCAGGGGGGGGGGGGGGTAACAGGTCCGGGCGGTAACCCAGACAAGGAGGGGAACAGGTCCAGGCGGTAACTCAGACCAGGGGGGGGGGGGAACAGGTCCGGGCGGTAACTCAGACCAGGGGGGGGGGGGGACAGGTCCAGGCGGTAACTCAGACCTGGGAGGGAACCCGTCCAGGCGGTAACTCAACGTTGAGCCACTGGGTACAGGAAACCTGGGCGTCATGATCCTTTGTGAGGTAGTGAGTTACCCCGGGGCCTCCCTGCTGGGGTGGGGAGGGGGGGGGAGTTGGAGGTAGAAGATGGTGGAGGGATTAAGGAGGTTAAAGGAAGGGAGGGGGAGGGGGATGAATGGTGGGGGGGAGAGGGTTAGAGGTAGGAGGAGGAGGGGAAGGGGGGAGGTGTGTGGAAAGGTAGAAGGTGGGGGAGGGGGAGGGGGATGAGTGGTGGGGGGAGGGGGTTAGAGGTAGGAGGAGGAGGGGAAGGGGGGAGGTGTGTGGAAAGGTAGAAGGTGGGGGAGGGGGAGGGGGATGAGTGGTGGGGGGAGGGGGTTAGAGGTAGGAGGAGGAGGGGAAGGGGGGAGGTGTGTGGAAAGGTAGAAGGTGGGGGAGGGGGAGGAAATGTAGGAGAGAAGAAGACGCGGAAGGAGGAGGAGGGGGAGGGACATGAACCTCGTTGGGGGGGAGGGGTTGTTGGCCAGGGTGTGTACAGTAGGATATGTTCACTAGGGTGTGTTCACTAGGGTGTGTACAGTAGAGTTTGTTCACTAGTGTGTGTACGTTAGGGTGCGTGGGATAGAAGGAAAGAGGGACGTTATTTAATGATCGCCAATCAGAGTGCGTTACCAAGAGTGCGTGAGGACATTATACTCCTGTCTTAATGTATTATTTTTCTTAAGAGTGCGTTAGGTAGGGTGCATCAGATAGGGTGTGTCAGGTAGGGTGCATCAGATAGGGTGTGTCAGGTAGGGTGCATCAGGTAGGGTGCATCAGATAGGGTGTGTCAGGTAGGGTGCATCAGATAGGGTGTGTCAGGTCGGGTGCATCAGATAGGGTGTGTCAGGTAGGGTGCATCAGATAGGGTGTGTTAGGTAGGGTGCATCAGATAGGGTGTGTCCGTTAGGGTGTGTCCGTTAGGGTGTGTCATCTAGAGTGCGTCAGATAGGGTGCGTCAGTTAGGGTATTAGGGCCAGGCAGCGGAGAGAACCTTGAGGTGTCAGGGGGGAACGTGTGGGTATGTTCGTGTGTGTGTGTGTGTGTGTGTGTGTGTGTGTGTGTGTGTGTGGCCACGCTTAACACCCTTGGCATCTCTGACGGCTGATCGGCGTGGGCGTGTGGGTACAGGGGGCGGTGGGTAGCAGGTATGGGCGTGTGGGTACGGGGGTGGTGGGTAGTAGGTGTGGGCGTGTGGATAACGAGTATGGGCGTGTGGGTACGGGCCGGTGGGGAGCAGGTATGGGTGTGTGGGTACGGGGGCGGTGGGTAGTAGGTGTGGACATGTGGGTAACGGGTATGGGCTTGTGAGTACGGGGACGGTGGGTAGTAGGTATGGGCGTGTGGGTACGGGGGCGGTGGGTAGTAGGTGTGGGTAACGGGTATGGGCGTGTGAGTACGTAGACGGTGGGTAGTAGGTCTGAGTGTGTGGGTAGTAGGTCTGGGTGTGTGGGTGCAGGGGCGGTGGGAGGCAAATGTGGGCGTGTGTGGAGCAGGTGTGAGTTTAGTGAACTGTGGGTGTTCGAGAGTTTGTGTTTAGGATAGTGTGGGT
>CAUDMG010003318.1:50000-120000 GCA_958450375.1 Homarus gammarus | reverse complement strand
TTTGTTTACCTCGATGACTTACACGGTGTAAGTCATCGTCCTCGAGCACTGTAGGAGAGTGTGTGTGTGTGTGTGCTTGTTTGCCCCACGTAGCAGAACTGATGATAGTGGGTGGAAGTAGGTGGGGGGTGGGTGGTAAGTGGGTGGGTGGGTGGTGGACCGTGGCAGGCGTCTTGAGACTCACCTAGCAAGTGCTGCTTTCCTGCGGGTGGCTTCCGGTGATAAAGGTCTTGCAGGTGTTGGCTTCAGGCAGGTGTGGTGGCTTCAGTTAGGTGTGGTGGCTTCAGGCAGGTGTGGTGGCTTCAGTTAGGTGTGGTGGTTTCAGGCAGGTGTGGTGGTTTCAGGCAGGTGTGGTGGCTTCAGGCAGGTGTGTTGGCTTCAGGCAGGTGTGGTGGCTTCAGGCAGGTGTGGTGGTTTCAGGCAGGTGTGGTGGCTTCAGTTAGGTGTGGTGGCTTCAGGCAGGTGTGGTGGCTTCAGGCAGGTGTGGCGATAACAGGAAATTACTATGTTAGCTGATTTCTGAAGGAGAGTTCCTATAGTAGACACTCGTGCTACACACACACACACACTCTCTCTCTCTCTCTCTCTCTCTCTCTCTCTCTCTCTCTCTCTCTCTCTCTCTCTCGTGTATAACTGTGCTGTCATAAATCATCCTTATAAATGTATCTCTCACCTGCCATGTACTAATTAATCTCTCACCTGCCTTGTACTCTCTACCCCTACACCACCCTTGTACTCTCTACCCGGTACCTACACCACCCTTGTACTCTCACTCATGCTGCCATCAAATCCTCCAAAGAAATTACAAAAACATTATGAAAATTTGATAATATAAGTCATTAAGATAAGAAAAAAAATGTATTTTTTGAGTACAGGAGACGCCAGGGTGAAGAGGTTTTGAATTGGAGGGGAAAAAAAATCATAGTGTATTGTAGGTGTTTGACCTCTTGACCTCTTGAACCTCTTGACCTCTGTGTAGAATAAAGTCGCTTGAAAATTACAACTTGAAGAAAAACTCAGAAAAACCTGTATTTGTCTCTTCCTCTGTCACCCCCCCCCCCCCCCTCACCCAGTTAGGAAATACGGATCTAACTGACTCCTCTCTCTCTCTCTCTCTCTCTCTCTCTCTCTCTCTCTCTCAGAAGGTAAATGATCCAGATAAATAATAATGACCGCATCCGTTACAACTCAGTATTATCCACGAGTGACATACACACACACACACACACACACACACACACACACACACACACACACACACCAATTACATGTTTAAAAGTGAAATAATGTATATCCTGGTGGTGACATAATGGGTGATCTTAGTGATTTTAGTGAGGGGTGAAACGATCCATTTATGTACTATTATCCAGAAGTACTCTAATTTTCCACCCCAGGGAGTTCAGTTTTATGTAATTGTTGTGGTCGAAGGGAAAAAATGTTTGTAGTATTATTAGTTTTTTTTTTTAGTAGTGGTGGTAGTAGTTGTTATAGTGGTGGTAGTTATAGTAGTAGTAGTAGTTGTTGTAGTGGTAGTATTAGTCGTGGTAGTATCCCAGTATCCTATAACAAGAGGTCTGTAGCGGTCGATTTTCATGGGCTGGTTTGTTACTCCTGTACTCGGGATCGAAACCAATTGAAGCTTGTAGTTTTTCCCTGCTTTGTCACTTGATATGCTCGAACGAATTGAAGCCACACTGATTTGGATTCGTAACTGGATCTGCTTGAACGAATTGAACCTTTATGTTGTTTTTACCTTTACTTTTGGTAATTGGATCTGTTCGAACCAATTGAAACATCGCTGGTTCAGGTTCGTGACTCGTTTTACTCATTCTAACTTGAACAAAGTGAAATATAATTATTATTTTTTTTTTCGTTTTGTAACTGGATCACCTCGAACTGATTGGGGGTTTTAAGTTCTTCAGGTTCATAACTGATTCTGCTCATACGAATCGAAGCGTTCAAGGTTCGTTCTTTGGCACCTGAATTGACGTGACGGTTCATTGCTTCGATCCTTGGTTCTATTCTTATGTTTTTCGTTTATCATTCACTAACTAGATAACTCAAACTTGACGTGAAAATATGCAGGACAACAGTACGTCATTGACTTGTGTGATGGTGTTTATGGTGCCAGAGAGTTAGAGTATGTTGTGATGGTGAGTTGAATGGTAGTGGTGGGGATGGTGATGTGGTTGGAGGTAGGGGATGGTGTTTGGGTTGGAGATGGGAGAATGGTGGTAATGGTGTGGATGGTGGTGGTGGTGGTGATGGTGTGGATGGTGGTGGTGGTGGTGGTGTTCACTGACCGTGACGCTCTCCTCTAATCCTTTGACCAATGACAATGCTCGTGTTGCTGGTAGTGGGTTGTGGTGGTGTTGGTAGTGCTGGTGATGTTGAGAGTGGTAATGGTGTTATTGTTGGTGGTGTAGTGGTTATGGGGGTGGTATTAGGAGTGGTGGTGTTGGTAGGTGGTGACTGTGTTAGTAGTAGTGGCGGTGACTGTGGGAGTAGTAGTGGTACCGGTGGTAGTAGTTGTGGTAGTGGAGACTGTGGTAGTAGTAGTAGTAGTGTTGGTGGTGGTGGTGGTGTTTCCGGACCTCATGTCTGCCCGTACCATGACAGCCAGACCACCTCCCCCACCACACTTTACCGTTGCTTGCTGCAAGCTTAAAGGGTTGAATGACTCGACAGCTGTTCCCCCCCTTCCCTGCCCCCTTCCCTCCCTCCCTGCCCCCTTCCCTCCCTCCCCCCTTTCCTCCTCCGCCCCCTGTACAACGCCCCCCGGACGTGAACCCAAATCGTGACATCCGTGAGGCTCTTCAGGGCTCATCCTGTGACGTCGTGAAGTCACATTGGCATGATGTAATATTATCAGGACATTTTAGTGTGTGTGTGTGTGTGTGTGTAGTAACCCAGTAGGCGCTGAATGCTAAGAATTCAGGGATCAGCGTCTGTCTGACCGCCCTGTATTAAAGCGGCAGAAAACTTGTATGTGTGATAAATAACACACACACACACACACACACACACACACACACACACAAACACACACACACACAAACACACACACACACCACACACATTGATCGCTAAATTCCCCCGCCGGCGAGGAGAAAATGGATAAAAACTAAAACAAAAAAGACTTGGTGTTGGTGTGCAAAGTTCAGCCAAGACCAAAGTTTGGGTTTACGAGGCTACACGACGTGGCGGCATCAGGCAACGTTTGTGGCCACGTGGAGATGAACGTTTGTGTGGCCACGTGGAGATTAACATTTTATAATCTGGCCACTTGAAGATAACGTTTTTTTTATTAGTCACGTGAATATGAACGTTTAAGTGGCTTTTAGGACACAAACGTTTCGATTTGCTATAAAGACTGGCGTACGTTAGCCTGGCGGAGGTTCCTTAATTGCATCACTGCGTGGTAAAGGGAACACCTGACGTTGCTGATTGCTCGCTCTGGCAGTGATTTCACGGCCACGAAGCAACGATTGACTTCAGCGTTTGTTTAGCTGCAAGAACAACTAACTTTATGGAACCAAGAGGACAACTAACCCCTTCTGAACCACCTCGAGGACAACTAACCCCTTTCAGAACCACCTCGAGGACAACTAACCCCTTTCAGAACCACCTCGAGGACAACTAACCCCTTTCGGAACCACCACGAGGACAACTAACCCCTTCAGAACCACCACGAGGACAACTAACCCCCTTCAAAACCCCCACGAGGACAACTAAACCCCTTCAGGAACCACCACGAGGACAACTGAACCCCTTCAGAACCACCACGAGGACAACTAAACCCCTTCAGGAACCACCACGAGGACAACTAACCCCTTCAAAACCCCCACGAGGACAAAATAAATGTGAATATCGAGGAAAACGGATTAATTTTCACCCACCATCAGGAAACCAACAATTGAGATGCCCTTGAGAGATCCACCACCACCCTCTCCTTCCCCCCCCCACCCCCCAAAAAAAAGAAAGGAAAAATTTGTAAACAGAGAGAGAGACGCAAACACGAGACACGGTGCGACAAACGTTGATTAGTGGGTGGCCTCGATAAGAGCGACGAAACGTTTGCTGGTGGTGGTGGTGAGTGACCCAGAGGACAAAGTTTTGACCAGTGACAAGAACACGGACATGTAGCTTGCTCGGACGCGTTTGAATATCCACCTGTAAAATAAAACTTGTACGTGATTTCCAAACGAGAAGGTTTCCAGTGACTAGACAGAGAGAGAGAGAGAGAGAGAGAGACTGCGAATTCTCTGGTAAAGAATATATACATTTCTATCAATAAATAAATATATATATAGAAATATTTATCGTTTATAAATGTTTATTTTGTCTTCTACTTATTATATCTATTTATATACCTGATTTATATATTTTATTAACCGTAATGTTATTGGTCACTGGATCTTGAGTGACGTCATCAATGTTTATTAACCCATAGAGAATTTTGGGGACCATATTCCTCTTGTGACGTCACTAAAGGAAATATTTTTTTTTAAATATCTTTGTGATCTCGAGGTTAATTTTTATTTAACGGGGTTTGCCAAGTAGGAAGTGAGACAGACAGAGGGGCCAGCAGGCAGGTTGGCAGACAGAGGGGCCAGCAGGCAGGTTGGCAGACAGAGGGGCCAGCAGGCAGGTTGGCAGACAGAGGGGCCAGCAGGCAGGTTGGCAGACAGAGGGGCCAGCAGGCAGGTTGGCAGACAGAGGGGCCAGCAGACAGGTTGGCAGACAGAGGGGCCAGCAGGCAGGTTGGCAGACAGAGGGGCCAGCAGACAGGGTGGCAGACAGAGGGGCCAGCAGACAGGGTGGCAGACAGAGGGGCCAGCAGACAGGGTAGTAGACAGAGGGGCCAGCAGACAGGGTGGCAGACACAAAGATAAAAGAGTGAATAAGACAGATGAACAAGACATTGACAGACAGACAAGAAACAGACCAGAAAGTTAGACTACAGACAGACAAAATTTTATACGGTAAATACAGACAAGAACAGACAGACAGACAGGCAAAATAACAATAACAGACAGACAGAATAACAAACAGGCAGACAGAATAGCAGGAAGACAGACAAGAAACAGACGGGGGTATGTGTGGGCGAGGTAACCCATAGGTGAAGCAACTGTGTGCTGTCACTGGTTCATAAGTCTTGGAGTTCAGAGATGGGAGGGACAGTAAACAGGGCCTTTTTTTACCCTGACTGTACCTGGGCTTACACCTGTACCTGGGCTTGTACCTGTACCTGGGCCTGGGCTTGTACCTGGACCTGGACCTGGACCTGGACCTGGACCTGGACCTGTACCTGTACCTGGACCTGGCCCTGGGCTTGTACCTGTACCTGGACCTGCACCTGTACCTGGGCTTACACCTGTACATGGGCTTACACCTGTACCTGGGCTTACACCTGTACCTGGGCTTACACCTGTACCTGGGCTTGTACCTGTACCTGGGCTTACACCTGTACCTGGACCTGTATCTGGACCTGGGCTTACACCTGTACCTGGACCTGTACCTGGGCTTACACCTGTACATGGGCTTACACCTGTACCTGGGCTTGTACCTGTACCTGGGCTTACACCTGTACCTGGACCTGTACCTGGGCTTACACCTGTACCTGGGCTTACACCTGTACATGGGCTTACACCTGTACCTGGGCTTACACCTGTACCTGGGCTTACACCTGTACATGGGCTTACACCTGTACATGGGCTTGTACCTGTACCTGTAGAAAGAAACATTATTTTGAGTTTTCTGGATGTGGTTAATTTTTTGGTAATGGTAAGAGATTTGACCATCATCATCATCATCATCATCATCATTATTATCGTTATCATCATCATCTTAACACCGGCATTGTTATAATACTATAATTATCATCGTCATAATTATTATCTTAAAACCAGTATTGATTAATTAACACAATTGTACGTGTGTGGAGGGGGGGAGTGGGGGGGGGGTGGTGGGGGGGGACGCTTTATATGCGAGCACAAATATTTTGATATCCTGGACCGCTTCCTCTAATTGGCCCTTATTGTGGTGTATTAGCCAGAGATTGTATCTTGATTGTGATTGGTCGCGTTCGATTTTATTCTGTTTACTTGTATGAGAGAGAGAGAGAGAGAGAGAGAGAGAGAGAGAGAGAGAGAGAGAGAGAGAGAGTTCACACAATCCCTTCAACCTCGTCTATGTTATGTTAGTCGGAGAAGGGTGGTGGGTGGGGTGGGTCGGGGAGGGGTAGGGGGGGTGTTCGGGGAGGGGTAGGGGGGTGGGTGGGGTGGGTCGGGGAGGGGTAGGGGGGGGTTGGTCGGGGAGGGGGGTGGTGGGTGGGAAGGGGAGGGGGGGGAGGGGGTCGCGGCAAGATGATGATGATGATGGTGGTGGTAGTGGTTACGGTTGAGGTGATAGCGGTGGTAAGCGGTAGTTAGTGATGGTTGTTAGACGGCGCCGCGGGGGGAGACGAGGTAGTTGTCCAAGGTGCTCATTTGTAACACTGGCTGGTTACCTGGATCGTGCTTAAGGAGCTGATGATGATGCTAGTAGTAGTGGTGATAGTGGTAGTAGTGGTGATAGTGGTAGTGAGGGTGATGGTTGGGATGGTGGTGAGGGTGATAGTTGTGGTGGTGGTGAGGGTGATAGTTGGGATGGTGGTAGTGGAGGTGGTAGTAGTAGTAATAATAGAAGGAGTAATAGTAGTAGTAGTAGTAGTAGTTGTAGTAGAGGTGGTAGTTGGTGGTGGTGGTGGTGGTAGTGTCATTTTATGGTTGAGAGGAGGTGGTGTAGTAGTGTGGCCAGGAGTAGGAGGAACGAGTATTTTGGTGGGCGTGATCTGGTTAGTTTGTGGTGGTGTGGTAGTGTGTGTTTTGTGGTTATCGTCACCATATGCTGTTTTGGTTCATGTTTGTGAGTATTAGGTGTTTTAAAGTCATTTTTTTTAAGTCCATGGTGTGTGTGTGTGTGTGTGTGTGTGTGTGTGTGTGTGTGTGTGTGTGTGTGTGTTATTAATTGAGTGTTTTAACTGTATGTAATTATAAGTTATTTTTAATGTGGTGTTTGTTTGTTTGCTAATACGTGTTGGACGGGTAGACAATAAAATCTTGTTTGTAACCCGTGAGAATATGGTTGGAGGAGTTGTTTATGTAGAAAATCGTCTATAAGTAAACAGACTACGATAAACAAGGGCTTTTTCTACCGTAAACAATAATGATAGTTTGTAAATTGTAAACACTATAGCTGGAGGATTAGGTTAGGTTAGGTTAGGTTAGTGTGTATTATGATATTTAATCTTCAAGTGAAATAAGCTGGGGATGACGAATTCTCAGGTACATTAAGCTTGGGGATGAGAAAATCTCCAGGTAAAGTAAGCTGTGGCAGATCTAAAGGTGAAGTAAGCTTGTGGTGAATCTATAAAACGGATCAAAATTAGATTCGTTAAATATTGTGATTGACTTCAGGTGAGTCGGAGTTAACGAGCCGAATGAAACCTGACTCGACTCAATCACTTATATAATCAATAAAGGTAATTCGCTCGTTTTACCCCCCCCCCCCCCCCAAAAAAAAAAAATAACATTAATAACTGGTAAGGTTCTTGATTTATTGCGAGTGTTGTTACAAGGACAGTCTGTTATTATCCAGGCCAATTACACACATAAACGAGCATAGTGATAGTTAGCACTCAAATGACACACACCGGTAGTTTGACAATGCCTTAGGATCACCACTAATTACAGGTGAGTATCCTAATTAATAAGTTTGTGGGATTAATGAGTCTGGGTGTGTGTACCCTTGACCACTAATGACACACACACACACACACACACACACACACACACACACACCAGGTAGTTAAGAGTTAGTTTGTAATGTTAATACTTGTTTATTTGTAACTACCGGGGGACCAATTAGCAAGTAGTCTAATTGGTGGTTAGGTTAGAGTACGTTTGGTTAGATTAAATTAGGTTCAACTACGTTAGGGTTCGTAACATTTAGATTAGCAGATAAATTGATAGATGATGAGAGAGAGAGAGAGAGAGAGAGAGAGAGAGAGAGAGAGAGAGAGAGATTATGTAAATGGGTTACGCCTCTTAATTACCTACCGTGTTATTGAAGTCATAATTTATAAGTTCAGATGGTAATTACTGAACACAATCATCGAATAACCGCTAATGGTCATTAGATCGTTTGTTGACAACCGTTTGGGGAAGGGGAGGTGAATAGGGAGGTGGAGTGGCAAAGGGAAGTGGGGGGGAGGGGGTGGGGAGGAAAAAGAGGGTGGGGAGAGAAACGGAAAATGGGGAGGAAAAGGGGTGGGGGGGGGGAAAGAGGGGTTAGAGAGGAAAAGATGGGGGGAGAGGAGGGAGAAACGCACCTTTAATTATCGAACGGTTTGTAGAGGAAGTATTCAGTGAGGGGTGGGGAGGAGGGGGCGGCATTACTGTGTTTACGTTATATCTTTTAAAAGGGGGACTTGGGTACGTGTGAATTAATACAAAGGGGTGAACGCCTTTTAATCCTTGAATGGTGATTGCCTTATACCATGGTCGTTTAGCCGCTAATGGTCGTTAGGCAGTTTGTTGAGAAGTATTTAAAAGAGGAGTTGAGGAGATAAGGGAGGGAGGGGGGGGAAAATGATGAGGGAGGGGAAAGGAAGGGGTGAGGGAGACGCTTGGGAGGGGAAGTGAGGAGGGGTGAGGGAGGGTAAACATAGGGAAGGAGAATTCAATGACAATAAACCCCTTAAAATAGCCCGAAAAACCCTTAAATAGCCCGAAAAACCCTTAAATAGCAAGATAATCCCTTAAATAGCAAGATAATCCCTTAAATAACAACAGAACCCCTTAAAATCGCAAGAAAATTCCTTAAATAACAACAGAACCCCTTAAAATAACAACAAACCCCTTAAATAGCCCGAAAAACCCTTAAATAACAAGATAATCCCTTAAATAACAACAGAACCCCTTAAAATAGCAACAAACCCCCTTAAATAGCCCAAAAACCCTTAAATAACATGATAATCCCTTAAATAACAACAGAACCCCTTAAAACAGGAAAAGAAAACCCCTTAAATAGCCCGAAAACCCTTAAATAACATGATAATCCCTTAAATAGCAAGATAATCCCTTAAATAACAACAGAACCCCTTAAAATAGCAAGAAAATTCCTTAAATAACAACAGAACCCCTTAAAATAACAACAAACCCCTTAAATAGCCCGAAAACCCTTAAATAACATGATAATCCCTTAAATAACGATGCTCTTGTTAACATCCATCGCATCAGATCGTATAATTGAGACTAGGTTGGCTAAACATTTATGAGTAAGAGTCGAAATTATATCCGTGTATACAGTGATGGGGAGGGTGGGGGAGATTTTAGGGAGAATAGGGGAGATTCTAGGGAAATTCTGGGGAGAGTAATGGAGAATCTGGGGGAAAATGAAGGAGATTTTGGCGAGTGTGGGGAGAGGATATTGTTTGTGGTCTAAGCAGCTGGTTAGTTAAGGGTTGCTCGTTATTGAGGTAGTTAGCGGTGGTTAGGTTAGGTGGGATAAAGTGTAATTGACTCAAATTAGTGTAGATGATTAGTGAGAGAGAGAGAGAGAGAGAGAGAGAGAGAGAGAGAGACTTCGTTATGTGGTTGAAAATATCGGCTACATTTTAAAGTGTTATAAAAGGTATATCGGCAAAATATATCGGGTTATAATATATAGCATTGCCATATATATTCCTTCAGATATATCGGATAGTACAGTTAGCTATATTCCGTTATCGGTATTTCGGGTTATATTGGTATTGTTATATATTTCTTCAGTTATATCGGATAGTGGTATTATTACACTATGCGGTGTTATATTACTCGGTATTAAATATATTCCTTGAAATATATAATGGTGGATTTGTGGTGTTATATAGCGCTATATATTTGTAGATATGCGGGGCAGGTGTGATGTGGTATAACGATATATTTTTTTCTAGTATATTAGTTTATATGGGTTAGGTTATCGCGTTTTTTTTATTATATTCGGGTTAGTTAATAGTTATATTTGTGGTATACTTTTGCGTATAATAATTGATGTGTTGTATTTTTTGCGTATTGATATAACAAAAAATATGTTGTATTTTTACGTAATAAAAAGTACCGTATTGTATTGTATTTTTTAGTCTAACAAAATAATGTATTGTATTTTTACGTCAAACGGAATACATTAATGTAGTTATTTTATACAACAGTAGATATATAATTAATTAATTCCATATAACGTGACAAAATAAATCTCGTATCTTCCGATTTTCTTTCCAGATTTCACCCAAAAGTAAAAAATTAAATAAATAAATCGGACAATAGTTTCAGATTTCATGATTAATATGATTTGTGTTATTGTGAAAAATCTGATCTCTTTTTGTTGTGGTTACTTGGGTGATAATTTTATTTTAATTTATGATAATTAATTGTTTATTATTATTATTATTATTATTATTACTATGCATCTTATTGACTATTGTAAATAAATTATCTTCATTACGGTATAATAACATTTAATTTGCAAATGTCTCCGCTAACGCAACTTTTAATCTTGCTAAAGCAGTTGTAAATATTCATCCATTGCTTTGAAAAATATATCAATGCCTCTGTAAAGTAGGCTGTAATAAATCTTGTAAATATGGGTGTAAACGTGTTTTCGTAAATTGTCTTAAATAATTTTGTAAGTGGAGTGTAAATATTTTCTTAATGTTAGTGTAATAAGTGTAAATAGCCTTAAATTATCTTGTGGTATTTATTATGAATGTAAATGTAAGTATTTAAGTAATTATCCGTGTGCATTTTCCTGTTTAGTAGCGCTGTAAATCACCTTGCGGTATTCTGTGAAGTGAGGTGCGTAAACATCTACCGTAATGGTCCTGCGTACATAGATGTCAGTTCCGCTGTAAAAGTCCTCCCGATTAACCATACCTTAGCCACAGTGAGGTGTAAACCAGTGTAAACAGAGTGGGTGTGTAAATATGTGAGGATATTTAGTTGTAAACATCGCTTGGTTGGTCTCTCTGTAAACACAAGGAAATTATAAAACAAGTGTAATCGCAGCTGTAAAAATCGTCTTGATAATTTTTTATGTAAACACAGTGGGAGTGTAAATCAAGTTTAAACACAGCAGTTAGAGCCGTCCGATCATTCTTAGCGTAAACACAATAGAGGTGTAAAACAGGTGTAAATGCCGCCGTACAGTTAAAAGTGATCTGGTAGCCCACAAGGCGCCGCGCTGGGTTATGTAAACACAATAGGGGCGAGAGTGGAGCGGACGCCTGGCGTACAACCACACCGCCTCTTGAAATGAATGAATGAAATCATTAGCGTGTGAAATATGTCTATTAGACGCGACACGAAAGGGTTAAGAGACCTCCAGGAACGCTGGCCGGCCGCTCGCTCCCTCCTGTCTGAGCCTGTGTCCGTTCGCCGCCTCTCCTCCGTCCCACACCGCTTAGAGGGTGGAAGGGGACGGTATAAGCGGAGTTCGGTTTATCCGCGGGTCTTCTCCGGCGGCCCTGAATGCACCGATTAGCTTCGACACAACGTACAATGTAATTAAAGTCTGATTTATAACCTTAACAGCTCCGACACTGCAGACTAACCCAGGGAAAAACACAAAAAAACAATGGCAGTCTCCTCGCGATATATATATTAAAAAAAAAACCTCGCGCGGCAAATTACGGATGCATCGCGCAATGACGGTAATCGCGGGAGAAATATGACAAAAATTAGTAGGTTGGTGGTGGATTTACGGAGTCCAAGGGCGGGGTGGGGGTGTCTCAGGGTCCCGGGGCGTCTTCCACCCTTATGGCGGGTCGACGGAGGGGCGGCCTTAGGCGGGCGGCGGGCGGCTTCACTGGAGATTGGGAGGGAGGGAGGGAGGGGGGGAGGGGAGAGGAGGGTAAAGGGTGGAGGATGGAGGTCATGAGGGATTAAAACCGCATCTAAGCCTGATAATGGACCATCTCGTCACACTTGATTGGAGACAAGTTGAGGCCACGCCGCACCGACCACCTCCCCACCTGGTAATTTATGCTCCCCACCCCTCCCTTCCCATCCCCACCCCACCCCTCCCCTACCCTCCCCTCCCCTCTCCCTTCCCTCCCCTTCCTCCTACACTACCCTTCGCCGTTCTCCTATTTCTCCTCCTCCTCCTCCTTCCCTTTCTCCACTTCGTATCCTGCACCCTATCCTTCACATGTCTTTCATTCTTCTATCTCTTTCCCCTCTTTATTCTCTTCTACTGTCTCTTTTCTCTGTACTTCTGTCCCTCTTTCTGTCTTTTCTCCATCTCCTCACTCCTATCCTGTCCTTCATCCTATACCTTCCCTTCTTCCCTCCTTCGTTATCTCCTCTCCTTCCTACATCTTTCACTAGTCTCTTCCTTCCTTCCTTTCCCCTCCTCTCCCTCATCTCTTCACTTCCCCTCTCTCTCTCTCTCTCTCCTTCTCACCCCTTCCTCCACCTCCCTCGTCTTACCACCTTCCCTTCCGTCCATCCATTATTGCCTCTGTCTCCCCCTCTTTATTCACTTCCATTATCGCCAAGAGATATAGTAAAGTTGCGATATATTTTGCCGTATCTTATTATTATTATTATTATTATTATTATTGTAGGAATATTACATAAAAAGATATAAAATAGAGATAATAGTAATGATGATAATAATAACAACGGGGAATTACCGAGTCAAAGCGAGAAATTTCAATTCAGAATGAGATACTGCGGCAGGCGGACTTATTCACAAATACCCCCTCCTCCTCCCTCCCTCCCAAGACATAATCAGAATGAAAGTGCATTAGGGGGAAAGAAAAGCGCATCAGGTCAAGAAAGAAAAGAAATGAAAGAAAGAAGAAAGCAACAACTAGGAGTTTAAAACTAAAGCTCTTCAATGGAAAACAAAAGCGCATCATGACAGAAAATATGAAGCTCATTTAAGAAGTGAAACAAAAAAAAACTACTCTTGGGACCCTCAAAAGTATAGATGCCAGAAAACAAAAGCGCATCATGGCAAAACCTCATTTAAGAAGTGAAACAAAAAACTACTTCTGGAACCCGCAAACGTATAGATACCAAAAAAGCATAAACGAATCGAATCGAAAACAAAAGCGCATTAAGACAAAAAATATACTCATTTAAGAAAAGAAAAAAAATCTACTTTTGGAGACCACAAAAGTATAGACGCCGAAAACACTTAAACGCGTCGAATCGAAAATAAAAGCGCATCGAACTCCCTCTACAATAGATCCTTCAGGTGAAACATTAAACGCCCGGAAAAAAATGAAAATCGAAAAATATGTAAATAAATAATATAATGTAGAGATAAGCTGTTATATATTTGTATTAACAGTGAAATATTTTACATAGGGTAGTAAAGGTCTGGGAGATTATTATTATTATTATTATTATTATTAACATCATCAGTCATTACATTATTTCTATTGTATTTTTATTATAATACTGTACATATATACCGGCATATACTGTATATATATATATATATATAATTTCAATTTGGATCATTTGATAGCACTGCATTAGGCGCACCTGCTTATATAATTTCCATATATCCGCTTAGGGCCCCCCTCCCAACCCTTCCCCCTCCCCTCCCTCCCCTTACCTCACCCACCAGCCCCTCCCCTCACCCTCTAGCCCCCTCACACCCCTTCTCCCTCCCCTCCCTCCCCTCACCTCACCCACCAGCCCCTCCCCTCACCCTCTAGCCCCCTCACACCCCTTCTCCCTCCCCCCTCTCACCCTGGAAAAGAAATAAATGTTTTATTTATGAGTTACGGTAATGGCTGATTCGGGGCGCCAACTGTTCAAAATAACATAAAATAACGCTCTTTTTAGTAAGGGGATACTGCTCTTATGTTCAGTGTTCAAATTAGTGAGAGAAGTTCAATTTACAGTGGAAGTATTTTTTGTTCAAGGCTCATTATTTAAGGTGTTCGTGTTCAGTTTTAAGTTATCACATGTTCAATTTGGCGGCGTTGAACGATAAGAGCAGATGGGATTTTTTTCCATGTTGATGTGTTCATTGTTCAAATTTATGAGACGCGGTGTGTGATATTTCTTTTGTTCATTGTTCAATATTCACATTATTCTGTTCATAAGTGTTCATAATAATGGGAACTTATTTTAGTGTGATGTTTGATGTTCAGATTGCTTGTTCACATTAATATATCTGACTGATTAATAGGTTGTTCAAAGTAAACTCACGTGTTCAATGTTCAAAATTAAAGAACCTGGTTTGGTTATAGCGTTGGTGTTCGAAATATTTTTGTTCATATTTGTTCTAACTTTCGGTATTGTTTGGATAATTGGGAGGTGTTCATATTATTGATTTGCTGTTATTCGAATTATTTTGCTTCTTAATCGGTGTTCGGTTTAAAATTTTGTCATAAATTTTGCTGTTCGGATTAATGATTTTTATTTACCAATATCTGTGTTCGGATTAGATATAATTTTTTTCTATTTTTGTGTTCGGATTAGCGTTCGGATTAATGAGATGTATTATCGCTTTGTCTTGTGTTCAAAATTACAGTAATCTTTTTATAATCCCGCTAAATCCTCTGCTCAGATTAATTATATAATGTGTGTGGTGTAACTTTGTTCTTTCACTAAAACGAAATTTGTTCAAAATGTTATATCCCGGTTTTTTCTTCTGATCATCACATGTTCACCGTTCTTATTATTTGTTGTATTAAGTGTTCATTGTTTATATTAATTATATTGGTAGTTCAGTTTTTTTACAATTGTGTTCAAAGTTGTTTTTATTTTTATATTGTTCATTGTTCACGGTAATTAGATTTAAGGGTGTTCAGTGTTCATATTGATTATACTACTGTTCAGTGTTCATATTTGAAAATGTTGATTATATTTAAATGTTCAACAGTGTTCAAAGTCATATTGGATTTCATATCGCATAACCATATACGATGTTCATAAAGAAATATTGTCGTAATTTCGTTGTCAGTGTTCTTTGGTGTTAATTTCTTTGTTCATAATTTTGTTGTACATGTTCAAAAAAGTCTAGGCATTTGTTCACAACTTATTCAGCGATGTTCAGACTTGCAACTTTTCGTTATTTTATAATGATATTTTTAACACCTTAGTGACGGAACGGTAGACGGGGAGAGAGAGAGAGAGAGAGAGAGAGAGAGAGAGAGAGAGAGAGAGAGGCTAGCTAAGTAACAAAATAGGAATAACAAAGAAGAAATTATATAGATAAAAAAAGATAAATGATAAGGAAGAAAGAAACTGCGATAAGGAAATAAATAATTACAAGAGACAAACAATATGTACAAATAAAAAAAAATATATAATTGTTGCAAATATTGAACAAAATATAACACAATTATTTATTAAAAAAATATATTTACATTACGTTGATTGTTATAGGGAGTCAATTTGCATATATAATAAAAGATGAATTTTAAAATGGAAATTATATAATGTAGTGTGAAATTTTTTTGATATATATTTTAAATCAAACTTTATAAAAATGTAATTGAAAAAAAAATCGCCAAATTTCTAATATAATTTTAATATGTAATTGAAAAATACAAAATATTTTCAACTTTATGAAACCCAATGAAACAAAAATCGAATTTCTTCTCCAACCTTATTATTAAAAACTACAGAAAGGTTCACACAAGCTGAAATGTGAAACGTAAATGAATAGAAAATTGTTTTAGATAATTACCCTTCAATTAAGCTAGTGGTAATAGTCAATTAATAGTAATTAACCATTGAAACACCTGAGTGGACGGTCACCAGGTAGCAAGGGTTGTTATCGTGGTCAATGGCTTTTTAATGTCTTTTTTTTTTTAACCTCGTGGAGATCAATGTGTGGCTTTTAGGGTCTCTTGTGAGTCTTATGGCTCCTCTTCCTCTTTATCTTCTTCCTTCTCCCTCTTCCTTCTTTCTAGTCTTCTCCCTATTTATCTTCCTCTTCTCCCTCTTTTTCTCCTCTCCCTCTTCCTTCTTCTGTCCTTCTTTCTAGTCTTCTCCCTATTTATCTTCCTCTTCTCCCTCTTTTTCTCCTCTCCCTCTTTCTCTTCTTCCTTCTCCTTCTTCCTCTCCTCTCCGTCTCCTCTTTATCCCCCTCCTTTTCTCTTCTCCACCTCCTTCTCCTCTTCATCTCTCCTCTCCTCTCTCTCCTCTTCCTACCTCTTCCTCTGTATCTTCCACCTCTTTGTCCTCTCCCTCTCCCTCTTCCTCCTCTTAATAGACCCAGGGACGAAATCTCCTCTCTTCGCATCTAAATAATGACGATAAATTGGCCTACTTACCTCCTAGCTAGAAGACCACAGGTAGAAACAGCTCTCTTGATCCACGAGAGAAGCCATCATACCAACTGGCCTGGTGTTAATGTGGTGTAAATGCGAGTAGAGACAAACTAATTGATCCACTGATGAAAATAAGGTGATAATTTTTTTTTTTTATGTTTTTTACCCATTAGGTTAAAAATGGTTTGGGAGGAAGGGAGGGAGAGGTCAATAAAGTGAGAGTAGGAACAGTTTTATGAGTCTTAGGCACACACACACACACACACACACACACACACACACACACACACACACACACACACACTCACTCACTTCACTCACTCACTCACTCACTCACACACACACACACACACACACACACACACACACACAGAGGTAAAGTATCTTACACCCTCTGCTTGTCTCTCCTCTCGTCTACCTCTCCGCTAACTCTCTTAGTTTGTGCTTCAAGTTCACCGCCATGGGTCGAGTCGTGACATTTTGGTGGATTCTGTGGCGGTGAGGAGGTGAGTGGTGGTGGCGAGTGGTGGTGAGTGGTGGGGGTGGTGAGTGGTGGTGGTGAGAGTTGTCTGGGTGGTGGTGGGGGTAGTGAGTGGTGAGGGTGGTGGGTGGTGAGGCTGTAACTCCACCAGGATGAGTGTGACCTTCTGGCTTCTTCTCGAGGACGACCTCAGAGACACTCCTCGCCCCGGACTTGAGCGTCGAGGGTCGTCCTTGAATAGGAGAGTGCCTTGAGTACGACCCCATGGTCACTCTCAAGCACGGCCGGGATTATGTAACACTCAAGGACGACTCTGGGTGCTCCTCATGACAACAACCAACAGCTATAAGGTCGTACTTTAAGAAACTCCTTTAGTCACCCCACGGTACGACCTTCACACACCCTAAGGTAAACTGCTTATGTTATAGGACCCCGTATACGACCTCTGAAATATAAACAGCTTAATTTGAGATACGACCACTGAACCTTACTGCCCGAAAGTGGTCAACATTATACTCTCAGATATAAGAACTACCCCCACAGACCAGAGTTACGACCTATTAACACCAAATTCCTCCAAGTCAGACCAATTTACTTAAGAAAACACCATTACTTACGTACGACCTGTCAAGTGAAGACCACCGAGTACTGCTGTATATCTCAGAGTCGTCGAGTCGTCTTAAATCACTCTAAAGTATACGACCCGAGGAGAGGCACAGTGACCCAGTGAACGACCACGGAGTAGTAGTAGTAGTAGTAGTAGTAGTAGTAGCCAAACACTTAACAACATAACCAAAAAGGCGGAAGCTGACCCACACGACAATTTGTGGTCTATAAAACAGTGTGTGTGTGTGTGTGTGTGTGTGTGGGGCCGGCATACCGACATAACTGCTACAGACTGATCAAGTATGTCAAGTAGGCTTCTTAATATCCCTTTATGAGCAAAAACTCCCTCATTGGGGGATGTCTCGGGCATGTTTTGGCAGCACGTCCACCATTCTCTGTTTTTGTGTCGTTCTTTTTCTGTGTGTGTGTGTGTGTGTGTGTGTGTGTGTGTGTGTGGGGTGATGCCTTTAACCAGCGGATGAGTTAAAGATGGTAGTTATCTGAGCATACATAATGAGACGAATTGCCCTGGAGAAGCAAAAAAAAAGAAAAAGGATTACAGATTTTCGACTTGAGACAAAAGGCGGCCGATTAGAAGGGTCGTGTAAGAACGTAAACATAGATGATGAGCTAATGGTAGTAGTTGTTGGCCATATCTAATGAGGCGAACTGCACCACTGAGGCTCTTTTTTTTTGTTTTGTTTTTTACACTGAGGATTTCGAATACGATCAACCGGGTGGATTATAAACCCTAACCAGACCATAAACACGGCGGATGAGGTGATGGTGGTGTTTGTGTTGTATGTCTAATGAGGTGACCTGGAGGAGGGTGATGCTCTCAGGGTTTTATGTTAGGTGAAGCTTGGAAGGAAAACCTGACCCGTGGTTCGTAAGTCATGGGGAAAAGGTTTTAAATCTAATGTGAGGTGAACTGAAGTATATTGTTAGGTGAGGTGATCAAGGAACCATTTGATTTTTTTTTTTTTTTTTGGTCTTAAATTATATATTGAATTTTACAGTATAGTGTTGAAGAAGTAGGATATTATTACTAGAGACAGAGAAAACACACACACACACACACACACACACACACACACACACACACAGGTTGTTGTTGCCATCTATCCACTGGTCGCTATAAAATTTTCTCCTGGAACATGAAGGCACAGTAGTGTGTTTCACGTGTCGGGATTACGGCAAGCCTAGAGGGGCCGTGCTAGATGGAATTATTGAGAGGGCTTTGGGGATTGGGAGCGAGGGAAGGTGTTAAGTTATTGGAGGGAGAGTGGGAGGTGAGAGGGAGAGTGAGGGGGGGTGTTAGGGTTGTTGGAGGGAGAAGGAGAGGGAGGTGAGTGAGAGTGGAGGGGGGGTGAGAGGGAGAGGGAGGGAAGGTAAGGTGTTGAGTTATTGGAGTGAGAGGAAGGGGAGAGTGAGTGGGAGGTGAGAGGGCATTATCTATGGACTCACTAAACATCTTATGGATTTCTTAGTGCTGTTGGTCCGCTCCTGTTGTATGCCCCCCCTACCCCTACTGTATGCCACCACTGTTCATCACCGTTGTATGCCCCCTACTGAATACCGGCACTATTGTATGCCCCCTACTCTATGCCACCACTTTAGTATGCCGCCACTCTTGTATGCTTTTGTCATTTAACGTAACAACTTTAGTGACAAAATTGGGATTAAAATCTTTTGTCCTAATCTTGGCATCTTGTCCGTCCGTCTGTGTGTCATGTTAGCCGAGCTATGCCAAAATGCACCATACCTTTGCGTAGAAGAATGAAAGTTTGAAGCTTTGTGTACCACTGGAATACAACCACTGTAGTTTTACCTTGTTTGATGTTTTTTTATTTCTTGTTCAACTTTATTTTTTCGTTTTCTTTTTGTTTTTGTGTGTACGAGGTATGGAGAGAGAGAGAGAGAGAGAGAGAGAGAGAGAGAGAGAGAGAGAGAGAGAGAGAGGTTGCAATATCATCTGCGCATGTTCCTTAAAATACAAAGGTCACTGTAGTAATTTTTGACAGATATCGATGTTATTGATGGTGATTGATTGATTGATTTAAGTACTTCAATTACCAAAGTTATTAACCATTATTTAACAAGGTCATAACTACAGGTGCTTCAATTACCAAAGTTATTAACCATTATTTAACAAGGTCATAACTACAGGTGCTTCAATTACCAAAGTTATTAACCATTATTTAACAAGGTCATAACTACAGGTGCTTCAATTACCAAAGTTATTAACCATTATTTAACAAGGTCATAACTACAGGTGCTTCAATTACCAAAGTTATTAACCATTATTTAACAAGGTCATAACTACAGGTGCTTCAATTACCAAAGTTATTAACCATTATTTAACAAGGTCATAACTACAGGTGCTTCAATTACCAAAGTTATTAACCATTATTTAACAAGGTCTTAACTACAGGTGCTTCAATTACCAAAGTTATTAACCATTATTTAACAAGGTCTTAACTACAGGTGCTTCAATTACCAAAGTTATTAACCATTATTTAACAAGGTCATAACTACAGGTGCTTCAATTACCAAAGTTATTAACCATTATTTAACAAGGTCTTAACTACAGGTGCTTCAATTACCAAAGTTATTAACCATTATTTAACAAGGTCTAAACTACAGGTGCTTCAATTACCAAAGTTATTAACCATTATTTAACAAGGTCATAACTACAGGTGCTTCAATTACCAAAGTTATTAACCATTATTTAACAAGGTCTAAACTACAGGTGCTTCAATTACCAAAGTTATTAACCATTATTTAACAAGGTCATAACTACAGGTGCTTCAATTACCAAAGTTATTAACCATTATTTAACAAGATCATAACTACAGGTGCTTCAATTACCAAAGTTATTAACCATTATTTAACAAGGTCTAAACTACAGGTGCTTCAATTACCAAAGTTATTAACCATTATTTAACAAGGTCATAACTACAGGTGCTTCAATTACCAAAGTTATTAACCATTATTTTACAAGGTCTAAACTACAGGTGCTTCAATTACCAAAGTTATTAACCATTATTTAACAAGGTCTTAACTACAGGTGCTTCAATTATTACTCGTGTTTATCATTTACGAAATTATAGCATCAATAATGTGAAGAAAAAAAAAATATTGAAAAGTATTGAATAAAAAACAATTCCTTCTCCCAGTGATCTACAAATACTTGATGAGTTTACCTGCCTCGGTCTCAAAGGGTTACCTACAGCCACTCAATACCTTACCTTACCTGGGTGTTCCTCGAGTGTCAGGTGGTGATCCTTGAAACTGTTCCTTCTCGCCTTTTCTGTGTCTTCCACCTGTCTGTCTGTCTGTCTGTCTCTCTGTCTGTCTGTCTGTGTCATTATCTTTTGTTGTTATTAGTTTGGGTTTGTGAGAATAATGTTGTTGTTGTTGTTCTGTTTACCTTTTGTTCTTATTAGTTTGGCTTGTTGTTGCTGTTGTTTTGTTGTTGTTTTGGTGGTACTGTTATTGTATGAAAGGCTCTCTCTCTCTCTCTCTCTCTCTCTCTCTCTCTCTCTCTCTCTCTCTCTCTCTCTCTCTCTCTCTCTCTCATAATTATTATAGGTTATTATCACGGAAAAAACTGCACCGTAATGTTCACTAATAATGCCTGGTGTTTGCGTCTTGCTCCCATGATCAAGAGAACTGTTCAACTTCGCGCTCTGTGTGTTGGCGTAATGGCGGTGGTGGTGTGTTCATTTTGTTCATCAGGGTGAGGTACTGTGGGGCGTGGGGTGGGAGGGGGGTGTATCCGTGGTTGGTTGACTGCGTACGTGTCGTGTGTGTGTGTGTGTGTGTGTGTGTCTTTTGGTTGTGTGTACGTGTCTTGGTTTTTGTGTGTGTGTATGTGTCTTGGTTGGTTGATTTTGTGTGTACGTGTCTTGGTTGTGTTTGTGTACGTGTCTTAATTGTGTGTGTGTGTGTGTGTGTGTCGTGGTTTTGTGTGAATATGGCTGTACACACGTGTCCTAAACTACGCATATGTCCTTCCGGTATGCGCACGTTTCCTAACTGTTTACCTACATATCCTACCTGTATGTACGTTTCCTGGCCGTGTATGTACGTGTCTGTGTGTGTGTGCGTCTCTTTTATTTTCCTGGGTCTCCTACAAACACCTTTACCTCAGGAGTTACGTTCAATCTCTGGGTAAATTTTCATCTTTGTTTTGTCTCAGGGAAAAATATCACGAAATTGCCCCAAAATATACGAAAATGCAAAAAAAAAATCCCAAATACTAGGAAAATACAATAAAGTACCAGGAAAATACAATAAAATACCAGATACCAGGAAAGTAAGATGACTATTTAACGCGTAGATGACGATAATGTAACCCTTTCGTCGTCAACAAAAAGGCGAAAAGACGACGAGGAGGAGGAGGAGGAGGAGGAGGAAGTTACTGGGAGGGAGGGGTGGGGAGGGGTATGGGGTCTAGTGGGGGTGGGTGCTGGGGTAGGGGAAGGAGGGAGGGTTAAGGCGGCAGGATTTACCGGCCCCCACTAAAAAAAAATATAGAAGGAAGTATTCCTCCCACAGAAGGTGCTGCAGGAGGCCTCAGGTATGAAGGCAAGAGGCCGCCCCGTACAGTAATTCACCCTTCATTGCTTGTTGTCCTCTTCACAAACTCCCTAATTGATAATAAACTCCGATAAATCCCGACCCAGTTGAAGGCCAGCAGGTACCGGGGTGGGCGGGCGGGCGGGCGGGGGAGATTTAGGGATTAATTGGCGTTGGCGTTGAGCGCTCTCGGGAGAACGCAGAACGCGATTATCCACGCTGATAACAAGATAGACGCTTAAGAGAACGCTGGGGAGGGGGGGGGGGTGAAATATATGGCGCGTGTGTTGATGGTGAGGGGGGGGGGGAGGAGGGAGATGGTGGTGAAGGAGGGAAGGAGGTGGAGGTCAGGGAAGGAGGGAGGGAAGGCAAGTGATGGTGATGTGGGAAGGAGGTAGTGGTGGTGAGAGGAAGGATGTAGGATATTGGTGATAAGGGAGGAAGAGGGAGATGTTGGGTGGTGAAGGAGGGTGGAAGATAAGGGTGGATTATTTATTTAAGGGAGGAAGAAGTTAAGGGGGATTTTTTAACGGGCGGGAAGAGGTAAGGGGATTAATTTAAGGAGGGAGGATTCGCTTATCAGTGGGTAGGAATGAGAGAGAGAGAGAGAGAGAGAGAGAGAGAGAGGACGATAATTTAGCTGAAACGATCAATAAATTATTAAAATGGTTGAGATAAAGGGAGATATAATTTTAGGTAAAGGGGGAGTGAAAGTATTTAAAGTAAGGGAGAGAATGATGCCTTAAAGCGTTGGGGAGTTAATTTACTCAGGGGAAATGGAGTGAAAGAACTTGTAAGGGAAGGGAGAGAGTTTACCCATATGGAAAAGGGAGAGAGAGAGAGTTTACCTGTATGGAAAAGGGAGAGAGAGAGTTTACCTGTATGGAAAAGTTATACCATTATAAGTGGATTTAAACTTTCAGATAAACCATGAAAGTGGATTTAAACTTTCAGATAAACCATGAAAGTGGATTTAAACTTTTAATTGAAGTCTCCAAAGAATAAGAATCGTAAAGGTGGATTTACGGGTTTTAGTAATCCTTTAAGGGGGATTAGGAATAGATTTAGCTGACCTAGAGGGATTAGGAATAGTTAAGATGTTAATGGCGGGTTTCTTAGTTTCGATTTAGATGAATATTAAAATGATATACGGATTACTGAGGGGGATTAACACTGGATTACTGAGGGGGATTAACACTGGATTACTGAGGGGTTTAACACTGGATTATGAGGGGGATTAACACTGGATTACTGAGGGGATTAACAGGATTTTACTTATTTATGGTCGCCTGGAGACTGTCATAGCGATAAGTAAGACTGTCATAGCGATAAATAAGACTGTCATAGCGATAAGTAAGACTGTCATAGCGATAAGTAAAACTGTCATAGCGATAAGTAAGACTGTCATAGCGATAAGTAAGACTGTCATAGCGATAAGTAAAACTGTCATAGCGATAAGTAAGACTGTCATAGCGATAAGTAAGACTGTCATAGCGATAAGTAAAACTGTCATAGCGATAAGCAAGACTGTCATAGCGATAAGTAAGATTGTCATAGCAATAAGCAAGACTGTCATGGCGCTCAAGATTACCGTGTAGCTCGATTGTGCGTTCGTGTGCGTGTGTGTACGTGTGTGTGTATATGTGTGTGTACGTGTGCGTGTGTATGTGTGTGTAGTGGAGAAATACGAGGTAAGTTGTGCAGAAGGAGGGAGGCTCAGCCGACCTGTGGAGGAGGCCATAAAACCGTCATCCAAGTACTCTCATAAATCGTGTCTAGACTTGATGGTGGCCCCCCCCCCCCCCCCATGTAAACAAAACCACGTGCTCCCGGACACGATGATAACAACACGGTCCAAAGTCAGCTGATGTGGATAACCTACGGTGTGTGTGTGTGTGTGTGTGTGTGTGTATTCTTTCTTAATTTACGATGAAGTGTAGTTACGTGTTTTATTTTATTTATTTATTAATTTTTTTATTTTAAAATACTAAAAAATACTTGAGTGTTTTTGAGGTTCCGATGTTATGTAAACAAAGCCACGTGGTCCCGGGCGCAACAACAACAAGGGGTGTGATCAGCTGATGAGGACAGATCTTCTTTGTTTGTTTGGGGATTTCTTATTGTGAGGAAACAAAGGAGAGCTCTCTGGAGAGGTTCGGGGGGAGGGGTGGGGGGGAGGTGTCTAGACGCTTATGGCCCGGGGGCTTTGAAGATATAAACAAACCCACGTGATCGGTAGGACATGTTGAAAAAGAGTCGTTGCCAAGGGGGGGGGGGCGGGGGGGGGGGGGTGTACGTTATTTGTAAATTGTTTATTTTTCTTCACATAGTGTGTTTGGGAATGTCTGAAATGTAGATAATTCTGGGTTGAGCTACAGTGTTTGTTTCAACCTTTGGAATTTGAAGTTTTAGAATATAATGAATTTGTAGCTTAATTAATTATCACTGTTGTTATTAGGAGTAGTAGTTGTTATAGTAGTAGTAGTAATAGTAGTAGTAGTAGTAGCTGCTGTTGTAGTTACGCAATATTAGTAGAGTTAATACCTTGAAACGAGCGCCAGTAGTTAAGGGTGGGGGGAGGGACCGACCCTGTTCACCACTAAACGTGCGGGGGATCATCCTACAGTGTAAACAACCGACCGGTGTTGCCAGGACGTAAACAATTACGTCACGCCGAGTCTCCTACACTGTAAACAAACACACGAGCGACCAGAGATTGACTCCGTCCATAAACCACTTACAAGGACTTAAGATGACCTGGTGTCGTCTCTCTCCCACACTTACATTACTTAACATGGCTTGGGGGTTGACTCTGTGTACCACGTGTTACATTAGTTCAACAGTTGATTCACTTAACAGCTTAATATATACTTGTGATAATAATGCAATTTATTTTATGTGCATTAAGTATTCATACGACGTGAGTTAAAAAAAATGGCTCTATTGAAGATAATATATTTACTTGTAGTTATTTGAAAATGTAAAGATGCGACCTTACTTTAATTAAAACCTGACACAACGTAACCTAACCTAGCCTAAATTAACTTACCTTACCCAGGCTGTTACCTTAGTTAACCTATCTTAACCTAACCAAATGTAACCGAACGTAATTAAAAAAACAAAAAAAACAATATATATATATATATATATATATATATATATATATATATATATATATATATATTTGAATGTAACAAGTTAACAAGCATTGAAAGGAGAGGGAGGGGGGGTGGAGAAGGAGAAAGAGGGAGTGGTGGAGAAGGAGAGGGAGGGAGGGGGGTGGAGAAGTAGGAAAGAGAAATTTCACCCTAAAATTAAATATTTCAACGTGTATGAGACGAGAATTTATTGATTAATGTCGAAATAAAACCCTTCCAGAGTACTCCGCGTGATTGATGGCTCCAGACAAGCCCATTTAGAGAGAGAGAGAGAGGGGGGGAGGGTGAATGAGGAAGAGGGAGAGAGAGAGAGAAGGAAAGGTTGGAAAGGAAGATGGAGATGGAGAGAAGGTAGAGAGGTGTTGTGAGGACCCGCATGTCAACTTTTAAACACAGAGAGAGAGAGAGAGAGAGAGAGAGAGAGAGAGAGAGAGCACAGGGGATGGGAGGGATTGGTGGGGGAGAGAAGGGAGGAGTAAGAAAGCGAGAAGAGAGATAGAGAGAAAGAGAGCAAGCTGTATAGAAGAGAACTCGCTTCATGTGACACTAAATGACTGATGAACGTACAGAAGTCTCCACTACAGTCCTCCGATAATAAGATATAAACTCCATCGACATTTTATCTTCTTACTTCACCTGAGAAAAATGATCGCGTTTTTAGGGGTAAATCGGAAGTTGGCGTATTTTTAAGGTGAAAATCGGGAGTTGGCGTATTTATTAAGAGGAGGAAATCGGTAGCTAGCGTACTTTTAGGGGAAAATCGGATGTCTGCGTATTTATTAAGGAAAAAAATCGGGAATAACTGACTACCGTTAAGGAAAGCTGTTAAATCGGGTATTGTTATTAATATTTTATGTAATATACACCAAAGTATATAAAAAAATACATCAGACTTAAGAAATACACCAAACTTTGCAAAATGCGCCAATATATTGAAAACATTACACGAAATTGAAAATAAATCACCACTAAATGTTGCAGAAAATGCCAAAATATTGCAAAACCCCCCCCACTAATACAGAAAGTTCATAATACGATAAAATATTGCAAAAAATACACCAGACGAACCAAACGTTGCAAAAAATACACCAGGCTAACCAAACGTTGCAAAACTACACCCAAAAACGTTTAGGTGCAACATGCAATCCAGCTTCAACAACAGCTTAATAGCTCACCCAGCATCGGGCCAGACTGATCTACGTTTACTGTACTAAAACCAAAACAGAGTCATCCCAGTCTTGATCCTCCCACATCCACACGGTCACACATCCACATCCGCACCACTCACACACACACACGAAGGGGGAGGAGAGATGGACGAAGGGAAATGAATGTGGGTAGAGAAAGAGCAAGAGAAAGAGGAGGGGGGAGGGGAGGAGTAAAGGGATGAGAAAATGGAAATGAGGAAGGATGGTTGAGTGGATGGGTGGATGAGTGGATAGGTGGATAGGTGGATAGTTTTCAATGGGTAGGGAGGGTGAGTGGGTAGGAGGAAATGATGGAGAGAGAGAGAGAGTATTTGAATGAAAGAGGGAGAAAGAGAGAATAGAACTAAATACGAGAATTAAAAGAAAATGAGAGAGAGAGAGAGACGACGCAAGAAGAGAACTGAACAACAAAGAACGAGGAAGAGAGAGGCAAGAGATGAGCGATAAAAAGAGAGAAAGAGAGAGAGAGAGAGAGAGAATAACGTGTCTCTTATCCCAGGTAATTTAGCTAATGACTGTGGAGATAACGTGAAATATACCTGTCAGGTGATGGTGGTGGTGGTAGTGGTAGTGGTGGTGGGCGGTGTTGGTATAGAGGTTGTTGTTAGTGGTGGCGATAGTGGTAGTGCTGGTGATAATGGTGGTTGTTAGTGATGGCGATAGTGGTAGTGCTGGTGATAATGGTGGTTGTTAGTGGTGGCGATAGTGGTAGTGCTGGTGATAATGGTGGTTGTTAGTGGTGGCGATAGTGGTAGTGCTGGTGATAATGGTGGTTGTTAGTGATGGCGATAGTGGTAATGCTGGTGATAATGGTGGTTGTTAGTGATGGCGATAGTGGTAATGCTGGTGATAATGGTGGTTGTTAGTGATGGCGATAGTGGTAATGCTGGTGATAATGGTGGTTGTTAGTGATAGCGATAGTGGTAATGCTGGTGATAATGGTGGTGGTTAGTGATAGCGATAGTGGTAATGCTGGTGATAATGGTGATAGTAATGGTATAGAACAACTAGCAATGGAAGAAAAAGATGAGAATATCGGATATAATTGTGGTAGTAATAGTGGTAATGGTGGTACAACTCGTATACATAAACACTATATAGCCTACAAAGTAAACACAACAATACACATCTCACTATATAAACATTATATATATATAAATAAATTTACCAGTAACAATATTTATAACTTTATTAATGGAGTTGTTTAATTACAAGCCACAGCTCATTAACCCATCCAATTGAGTATTAAACACACACACACACACACACACACACACACCTGTTCTTTGATATGAGCAATACTTAAACCGGAAATAAAATACATTATTAAACTCTTTGGTCACAATGAGGGGAAAAAAATACCTGTGTATGGGTGATTGGATACAGGTGTGTGTGTGTGTGTGTGTGTGTGTGTGTGTGTGTGTGTGTGTGATATTTTTTTTACCTGTAGGATATAAAACTAATTCTATGGGTCATTTGATATCATTTGAGTAGTTAATAGTTAAAGGGAGATTGTTTCAGGGTTGTGTTGTGGTTTGTTGACTCATTCGTTTTACTCATTATTATCTACGTTATCCATCTACTCATCCAATCTCCTTCATTCCTCTTCCTCATCATCCATTTCACCCACCACCATCTCATCCAAATATCACCCTCTCACCCACCCACCACCCCCTCACCTACCCATCATCCTCCACCCACCCACCACCCCTTCACCCACCCATCATCCTTCACCCACCCACCACCCCTTCACCCACCCATCACCCACGACCCAGGTAAACGCCCTATTTAATTAAAGGTGTGTTAATGATCCCTTACGATGAGTTGGTACCTGTGATGTATGTATGTATGTATGTATGTATGTATGTGCGTGTGTATGAGTGGGTGGGGGAGCGTCAGAGGTGTGTGGATGTCTGTCTCTTTGTCATATTTTTATCTAGTCATTTTTTCACCTTATTACTGTCAGATAAACATAAGATAAGGTAGGCATTTGTGTATGAATTTAGACAGGTGTTTGTGTATGGATTTAGACAGGTGTTTGTGTATGGATTTAGACAGGTGTATGTGTGTTTTATTTCTATTATCATTTATTATTTACATTTGTGTTTTTATTTTGTATTTTAGTGGTTAATAATTTTCTTTCTTTCTTTCTTAGGTAAGTGACTGACGACTCTCCTGGTACCAGATGATTGTAAAGGTAATAGGTGTGAGGGAGGTGTTGGTGGGGGGGTGTAGGTAGGGAGAGGGGGAAGGGGGAGGGGAAGGGGGGGGGTGATGATGGCCAACCTACCTGATCAATAAAACACTCTCTCTCTCTCTCTCTCTCTCTCTCTCTCTCTCTCTCTCTCTCTCTCTCTCTCTCTCTCTCTCTCTCTCTCTCTCTCTCTCTCGTTAAGGATAGAGATGGGTGGATGGATGAGAGAATATGTGACATGGATAAGTTAGATGGCTGTGGGTAGTATGGATGGATATTTCGCAGAAGGTAAATGGATAAGTGGATAAATAGATGGATAGATTACTAGAGGAAGTCCAACTTAGCTAAACTTAGCCAGCCTCAATAATAAGGTCAGGCGATGCCATTCTAAATTATAGATAAAGTGGGAAGTTCACTGGATGGTTGGATGGATGGTTGGATGGATGGATGGATGGACGGAGGGTAGAGTTACATAAGCTTGGGTATAGATCAGTCGTAAGGTCAGAGAGGGACCTTTTGAATTATTGATAAGGTGGACAGTGCAGTAGTGGATAGATAGATAGATAGATGGATAGATTGGTAAGGTCAGGGGGGGGGGGGGTGGGTTCTCGTGCATGTTTGATATAGGTTAGGAAACACATCGACACGGGGGGCTAATTAACCCCTGGTATTTTTAATATAATTTTGGGGGTACTGTGCCTCAAATTCTCAAGAAATGTCCCCGTGTGTGTGTGTGTGTGTGTGTGTGTGTGTGTGTGTGATATAAGGTAGGACAGCAAACGGTCGCTCTCATATAATTCAACCTCGTGGAAAAACTTAATTCGTAACAATGACGCTTTAACAGGTGTTCAACAGAGACCTTTAACAGGTGTTCAACAGAGGGCTTTAACAGGTGTTCAACAGAGGGCTTTAACAGGTGTTCAACAGACCTTTAACAGGTGCTCAACAGAGGGCTTTAACAGGTGTTCAACAGACCTTTAACAGGTGCTCAACAGAGGGCTTTAACAGGTGTTCAACAGAGGGCTTTAACAGGTGTTCAACAGAGGGCTTTAACAGGTGCTCAACAGAGGGCCTCTTGAGCCTCTCTATTGATTCACATTGGATTTTCTCAAGAGTATCGTTGTAAAATATTTCTAATTCTTACGTAAAAAGTTTCTAAATTTTGGCTTCGTCTAAAGTTAGGTTCTAATATGTTGTTCGAGTCTTTCCCATTTTGAGCAACTAAAGATTTTGATTTTGAAATTTATATAAGTCTGATTTTTGGGGTTGGAATTTATATAGATGTACCTAACCTTACCTTACCTAACCTAACCTAAACCTAACCTAACCCAAACCTAACCCTAACCTAACCTAACCTAACCCTAACCTAAACCTAACCTAATAAGTCCTTGTGTTTATTAATATGATGGTGAATTTATATAGTTTACTGTTATTAGTCAATATATATATACATTTGCACACATAAATTCGCATAGTTTATACATATAAATTCACAAAATAACAACTATCAAACACGTCCAAACACACACACACACACACACACACGCACACACACACACACACACACACACACACACACACACACACTGGTCTTTGGTCAAATAAACCTCAGTAGTAATTGGTCCAAACATGACCTGACCTAAGCAAACAATACCTGACCTAACCACCTGCGTCCATCCGCCCGTCTGTCCGTATGTCTGTCTGTATATCTGTCTGGCCGTTTGTATGTCTGTCTGGCCGTGTGTCTGTCTGGCCGTGTGTCTGTCTGGCCGTGTTTCTGTCTGTCCGTGTGTCTGTCTGTCCGTGTGTCTGTCTGTCCGTGTGTCTGTCTGTCCGTGTGTCTGTCTGTCCGTGTGTCTGTCTGGCCGTGTTTCTGTCTGTCCGTGTGTCTGTCTGGCCGTGTGTCTGTCTGGCCGTGTGTCTGTCTGGCCGTGTGTCTGTCTGTCCGTGTGTCTGTCTGGCCGTGTGTCTGTCTGGCCGTGTGTCTGTCTGGCCGTGTGTCTGTCTGGCCGTGTGTCTGTCTGGCCGTGTTTCTGTCTGGCCGTGTGTCTGTCTGGCCGTGTGTCTGTCTGTCCGTGTGTCTGTCTGGCCGTGTGTCTGTCTGGCCGTGTGTCTGTCTGGCCGTGTGTCTGTCTGGCCGTGTGTCTGTCTGTCCGTGTGTCTGTGTCCGTGTGTCTGTCTGACCGTGTGTCTGTCTGGCCGTGTGTCTGTCTGACCGTGTGTCTGTCTGGCCGTGTGTCTGTCTGACCGTGTGTCTGTCTGGCCGTGTGTCTGTCTGACCGTGTGTCTGTCTGGCCGTGTGTCTGTCTGGCCGTGTGTCTGTCTGACCGTGTGTCTGTCTGGCCGTGTGTCTGTCTGACCGTGTGTCTGTCTGGCCGTGTGTCTGTCTGGCCGTGTGTCTGTCTGGCCGTGTTTCTGTCTGGCCGTGTGTCTGTCCGTCCGTGTGTCTGTCTGGCCGTGTTTCTGTCTGGCCGTATGTCTGTCTGGCCGTGTTTCTGTCTGTCCGTGTGTCTGTCTGGCCGTGTTTCTGTCTGTCCGTGTGTCTGTCTGGCCGTGTTTCTGTCTGGCCGTATGTCTGTCTGGCCGTGTTTCTGTCTGTCCGTGTGTCTGTCTGGCCGTGTTTCTGTCTGTCCGTGTGTCTGTCTGTCCGTGTGTCTGTCTGTCCGTGTTTCTGTCTGTCCGTGTGTCTGTCTGGCCGTGTTTCTGTCTGTCCGTGTTTCTGTCTGTCCGTGTGTCTGTCTGTCCGTGTGTCTGCTCTCTCTCGGATCGAAGGACAGCCGGGTAGGGACTTCGAGGTCAGGACTATTAAGGGCCAGTTCGATAACCATTATTTTAGGGTCTTGACGGATACAAAAAATTATCCGGATCACCTGAAAATTAGCCTCCCACCTTATTTCACCTGAAGATTAACCCTCCACCTTATTTCACCTGAAGATTAAACACCCTAACCCTACCTGGGGGTACTAGGAGGTGAGGTGGGGGGGGGGGGGTATAGCGAACTGTTCATGCGCAGGTGCCCTTAACTCTGTCGGCGCAGTTATCGATCACTTTTGTACCGATATTGACGGCCAAACAGCGCAGTACTCACCACCCTGGCGCAGGTACCGGCGGCCCACGCGCAGGTGTTCGTGACACTGCGACACCCACGTGACCTCTCTCGTCATTACTGCCGGTAATTGGTCCGCATTACGCTCATTAGGCCAGGTAAATACCTCTCACGCCTCCAGACGTGTAGGAAGGAGAGAGAGAGAGAGAGAGAGAGAGAGAGAGAGAGAGAGAGAGAGAGAGTTAATCCTTCTTTTAACCTTGTCTGTCCTCTTTACACTTAATTGACACGTTTGAAAGGAATTGAATACCTTGATGTTAATATTTCACCCTCGCATTATGCCTAAGTACCATTTTGTGTTGATTTGTAAGCAGAGCAAAAAGTAGATTCCCCCCCCCCCCCCCCTTGTCGGTAGATTGTAACCCCCTTGTCAGTAGATGTAATAAGACTCCTGCTTGTGATTTACTCATTTGTAGTGGGATTTAAACATTTGAGTTATATATTATATGGGATTTAAACCTTTATTAGTGGGATTTAAAGTCATAAGTTATACGTTTGTTTTTATTTTTTATTTACATGTTAATGGGATTTTAACTCTGATTTAACATATAGGATTATTCATTACTATAATTGTTAACCTTTAATTAGTACATTTAAAAGGTACTTAAAGACTGTATCATATCGTAAGTAAAATTTCCCTCACAGGAGATACAGTATGTGCCATGAGAAACATTCCTCACTCCCATGGCTGATCTCATATATGTAGGGATGGATAGAGGGGGATTTATAGCCAGGATTTATACATGGAGAGAGGGATGTAGGGAGGGATTTGTAACTGGGATTTATATGTGGGGAAACTGAGGTAGTGAGGTAAATGGGGGAATGGAGGGAGGGATTTACAGCTAGGATTTATATACATAGGATCAAGGTTATAGAGCGGATTTATAGCTAGGATTTGTACATAGGGGGAGAGGATTAGTATGCATGGGATTTAATGGGTGTGTCATTAACGTGGCGATACTTACGTCAATATCCCATGACGTTAATAGTAGGTGGTCCCTCCCTTCCCCACCTCCCCTCACCCTTCCCCCACCCACCCTTCCCCTACCCACCCTTCCCCACCTTCCCTACCCCAATTAATAGTAGGTGGCCCCCTCCCACCTCCATTCACCTTCCACCCACCTCCCCTCCCCACCCTTCCCCTACCCACCAATGTTAATAGTAGGTGGTCCCTCCCTTCCCCACCTCCGCTCACCCTTTCCCCACCCACCTCCCCACCCCACCCCTCCCCTACCCACCTCCCCTCCCCTACCCACCTCCCCTCCCCACCCTTCCCCTACCCACCAATGTTAATAGTAGGTGGTCCCTCTCTGTGTGATATTTTGAATTGAAAATCATTGTGACTGCGAGTGCATTCATTATTTATATTTAATCCCGAATACATTCATGGAGTCATATCTCATGCATAATTCTTGCCCAATGCTGAATTTAGAATAAAGTTCATTAACACACAGCCCACACCTCCATCCTCCCCCCCTCCCTCCCCCTCCCTCCCCCTCCCTTACACCCCCACCACCCCAACCCCCCCTACTCTCTCTATACATTCCTTACCCCTTACCTACACTTCCCCTACCCCTTAATTCCCCCCCTATATCTTTTCCCCCTTCCTTCTCCTACTCTCTACCCCCCACCTCATCACCCCCCACCCCCCCGCGCTCATCCAAAACACACACACACACACACACACACACACACACACACACACACACACATACATACACACACACACACACATACACACACACTGAAAATGTTAAAAAAAATCCTGTGAATTATATATGGAAGGGTTAGATGATTCTGTCATTAGGGTGGATGGGGGGAGGAGGGGGTGTTGTGGGGGGTGGGTGGGGGTTGAGAGAGATAGGATGGGGGAGGTAATGGGGTTGAAGGGGAATGGGGAGGGGGATGTTGGTTGTGGTTGGTTGAGGAATGGTTGGTTTGATTATGGAGTTAATTATGTAAAACTCTCTCTCTCTCTCTCTCTCTCTCTCTCTCTCTCTCTCTCTCTCTCTCTCTCTCTCTCTCTCCTACCTGTTCCCTCATTAGTCCCTCACTTCCCTTACCGCCCCCCCCCTTCATTCATACATTCCCCTCACTAGCCCTTATCCCTTCATTATCCTCTCCCCATTACCCCTCACAGCCCCTCCTCACCGCAATGACCCCTCTCCTACTTCCCCTCACCCCTCCTCCTCCCCCCCCCTCTCACCCACTCCTTCCACTCCGGATTTTTTTCTTCCTCTCCCTCCCCCCTCTCCCTTCCCCTCACCCGTCATGTAAGTTCCCCCCCCCCTGCCCCACCCTTCCTTTACCCTCGCCCCTCCCCTTCCTTCACCTCCCACCCCCTTCTTTCACCCCTCCCCTTCTTTCACCCACACCCCCTTTCCTTCAACCCCCTCCTCGATGTCACACACACACACACGGTGGGGGGGGTGGGTGGGTGCCAGTGCCACGCGTATGGCACTTCCCCCCCCACCCTTAGTGCCCACACCCCGCACCCATGGAACCTGAGACGCAAGCGGCAGACATGAGCCCACCCGCAGCCGAGGGTCGCAAGTGGCGGCAACTCCCCCCCCCCCCTAAATCACCCGCACGCGCCGGACTCTATAGTAGCGAGCACTGGTAATGTTACACCCCGGGGGAGGGAAGGACGGCCTGGGGGGGGGGGGGGGGAGCTGTCGGCGGGGTGAATGGGGGATGTTTGTAGGTAGGAAAGGGAGAAGGAGGGGGTGAAGGTAGAGTGGGGAGGATAAGGGAGAGAGGGGTTTAGGTTGAGTGGGGAGGATAAGGGAGAGAGGGGTGTAGGTAGAGTGGGGAGGGGAAGACGATCTGTTGGTGGGGGAGACCAGGGGAGGGTGTAGGTGGGGAGGTGTAGGTGGGGAGGTGTAGGTGGGGGAGGAGTAGGTGGGGAGGTGTAGGTGGGGGAGGTGTAGGTGGGGAGGTGTAGGTGGGGGAGGTGTAGGTGGGGGAGGAGTAGGTGGGGGAGGAGTAGGTGGGGAGGTGTAGGTGGGGGAGGAGTAGGTGGGGGAGGTGTTGGTGGGGGAGGTGTAGGTGGGGAGGAGTAGGTGGGGAGGTGTAGGTGGGGAGGTGTAGGTGGGGGAGGAGTAGGTGGGGAGGCGTAGGTGGGGGAGGTGTAGGTGGGGAGGTGTAGGTGGGGGAGGAGTAGGTGGGGGAGGTGTAGGTGGGGGAGGGTGTTGGGAGGGTGTTCATGATGTTATTCTTGTGTACACTAACATGGGGTGACACACAGTCGTACTGACATGTATACACAGCTGTACGTACATGCATACCCAGATACACACAAACATATATGTACACAAAATAACATCTTTGTATATACTATAGGATATACATACACACACATTCTTACACTCATGTGCGTATAAATAAAGGCAGTCATGATATTCATACATTTATAGTATACATACATGAAAGCACTACATACACAAGAGGTAAAAACTCACATAAGCCAGAGGGCTGTGTGTGTGTGTGTGTGTGTGTGTGTGTACAGGCGCGGGTCAGTGGGAGGGGGGGGGGCGGTGGTGTCCCCAGGTGTCCGCTAGTGTCAAATTCGCACGACTTGTCCCTCTCCCTTCCCTCCCACGAACCCTAACCTCCCTCCCTCCCTCCCTCCCTCCCTCCCTTTTATCCCTCACCCCCTCCCTCACCCCCTCCCCACCTCCCTCAACCCCCCACCCCCACCCCCCACCTCCCTCACCCAACCCCTACTTCCCTCCCTCATCATTAGTAACGTCTCCCACCACCATAATTACCACATCATTGTTCTTGCTACTACCACTACTACCACTACTACAACTACTACAACCAGCGTTATTGTAGACATTCTATCACTACCACCACTACTACCACAATCACCACTACTACCAACCACTATCGTTCTTGCAGACATTCTATCACTACCATCACTACTACAACCATCGTTCTTGCTACCATTCTACTACTGTCAATACGTACCACCACCACTATAGTCATAACTACATAATTATACCACCAACAACCAACAACACTAGCAACCACTCACAACACCACCACAACCACCACCACTCAGCCAGGGATGAGTGGGAGACGGGGCATAAGAACGAGAATTTATCACACACGACAATTGATGAATAGGAAAAACTCAGCACGCGAGCCTTGACAGCGTTAGTGTTGGTCCCTGGGAAAATGACACGTTTCTCGCACGCATGGAGCGATCTGTGCGTTAATGACACCCTGGACATGCGCTCCTGGCACGCATGGGGTGATCTATGCCTTTATGATACCCCTGGCTTTACACGACGCATGGGTTAATCAGTGCGTTAGTGTCATCGTTGGATATGCGTATATGGGTGATTAATGCGTTAGTGGCACCATAGCTATGCGTTCTCAAATCATCCCAGCCCCCCCCTCCCTCCCTCCCTCCCTTACATACGCATATTCGATTGGATGCGTTTAATCAAATTTCCAACGTTTTTGAACATGTGAAGGGGTTTAAACGTGTCATGAACGCGTTTAATCTTGTCTTGTCGTGGACGCGTCGGAGATTTGTGTGTTTGTTTTTGTTTTTGTGAGGGCGTCGTTAGAGCCTGGGGGTGGGGGGGGGGGGGGGTTGGTTATGCCGGTAATTATGGCTGTCTATGTTGGTTTTTGCGTTTGTGTGCGTGTAATTGTGTGCACATGTCTGTATGTGTGTGTGTGTGTGTGTTTGTTTGTTTGTTTGTTTGTCACCCGGAAAGAAAGAGAGAGAGAGAGAGAGAGAGAGAGAGAGAGAGAGAGAGAGGCATTATTATTATTATTACTATTATTATTATTTATCTTATTCCTCCTTCCCGGTTAGCCTCCTCCTCCTCCTCTTCCTCTTCCTCTTCTTCCTCTTCCTCCTCTTCCTCTTCACATTATCATCAAGCCCCGGATGTCTCTCCCCCCCCCCCCCCCCCCCTCCTTCCTCCGGGATTCCAAGGAAGTTATTATCAGTAGGTCCGTGATGTGTCTTGTTCTACCACACTACCACTATCTACTACCACTATTTACTACCACACTACCACTATTTATTACCACACTACCACTATTTATTACCACACTACCACTATTTATTACCACACTACCACTATTTATTACCATTAGCTATTTCCACCAATACCATTATATATTAACAAAACCACTACCACCCCATCGTTACTACCACTATCTACTACCACCACACCGTCACTACCACTATCTACTACCACCCCATCGTCACTACCACTATCTACTACCACCACACCGTCACTACCACTATCTACTACCACCCCATCGTCACTGCCACTATCTACTACCACCACACCGTCACTACCACTATCTACTACCACCACACCGTCACTACCACTATCTACTACCACCACACCGTCACTACCACTATCTACTACCACCACACCGTCACTACCACTATCTACTACCACCACACCGTTACTACCACTACTACCACCACACCGTCACTACCACTATCTACTACCACCACACCGTTACTACCACTATCTACTACCACCACACCGTCACTACCACTATCTACTACCACCACACCGTCACTACCACTATCTACTGCCACCACACCGTTACTACCACTACTACTACCACCACACCGTCACTGCCACTATCTACTACCACCACACCGTCACTACCACTATCTACTACCACCACACCGTTACTACCACTATCTACTACCACCACACCGTCACTACCACTATCTACTACCACCACACCGTTACTACCACTATCTACTACCACCACACCGTTACTACCACTATCTACTACCACCACACCGTCACTACCACTATCTACTACCACCACACCGTCACTACCACTATCTACTACCACCACACCGTCACTACCACTATCTACTGCCACCACACCGTCACTACCACTATCTACTACCACCACACCGTCACTACCACTATCTACTGCCACCACACCGTCACTACCACTATCTACTACCACCACACCGTCACTACCACTATCTACTAACACTATCACTATCAAGCTTTCCACGGAGAGTTAGTTACGCAAGTTCATTCTCAGATACGTAGCCCTGAGGTGAACTCTGTGTGTGTTCTGAACGCTGGAACTTGGTAGCCCTGAGGTGAACTCTGTGTGTTCTGAACGCTGGAACTTGGTATAGCTCTGCGTGCTTCACCAACTATACCCATATGTTGAACACTGATCTAGTACAGTATTGCGTCATTTTGAACACCGTAACTATGAACGCTGCAATTATGGACGCTTGTAGATATGAACGGTATAGTAGTGAATCGCTTGTAGTTGTGTATGGTATATTTTTGGGCGTTTTGAACTATAAACAATCTAATTTTGAACTTTTTTTGGCTGTGAACGCTCGGAACTGTGAACTCATAAATTTTGAACTTTTGGGCTATGAACGCTCTATTTTTTGAACGCTTGTAACTATGATCTGTAAAAACTTAAAGAACTTGTGACTGAACGCCTATAATTATGAACGCCACAATTTATTATCAAAAGTTTATTCTTGTGTTTCTGTTCAAAAAGTTTTATAGTCAAAGGTTTAATTCTTGGGTTTAAATTCAAAGGTTTAATTCTAGTGTTTGAAATTCAAAACTTTAATTCTAGTGTTTGAATTCAAAGCTTTAATTCTAGTGTTTAAATTCAAAGCTTTAATTCTTAGGTTTATATTCAAAGGTTTAATTCTTTGTAGTCACCATGCATTGTTTTAGACTTGAGTTAAAGGTCATAGTGGCTAACCTAACCTAACCTAACCTAACCTAACCTAACCTATTTGTATCTCAAGTATGAATAATTAAACCATGATCATTTTTTTATTAGTTTATGATTTTCTGCATTTATAAAACATACATATATACAGTACATACAGACACACACACACACATACACATACATACATACATACATACATACACACACACACATACATACATACATACATACATACATACACACACACACACACACACACACACACACACACACACACACACACACACACACACACACACTTACCCCTCCACACACACACACACACACACAAAAAAAGTGAAATTAATACATAGGTTAAGTTCGATTAGGTTAGGTTAAGTTAGGTTACGTTAGGTTACGTTAGGTTACGTTAGGTGTATCGACGGTAAATACAACTGTGAGCGTGGTGGGCGGTGCTGTGTGAAATGTCGTCTGGCGTAAGTTAAAAAAAAGGTTTTCTCCGGTGATGATCTCCTGTTGGCAGTATAGTAATTATTAATGCCTCCGACCCAGTACCCAACCTCCTCCTCCTCCTCCTCCTCCTCCTCCTCCTTCTCTTCTCTCTCTCTCTTCTTCTCTTCTTTCTTTTCTTCTTATCGTTCTTCTTCTTTTTCTTCTTTTTCTTCTTCTTCTTCTTCTTCTTCTTCTTCTTCTTCCTTTTCTTCATCTTCATCTTTTTCTTCTTCTTTTTCTTCTTCTTCTTCTTCTTCTTCTTCTTCTTACTCCTCTTTCTTCCTCCGTCCCTCCCTCCCCACCCTCTTCTTCCTTTCTTACCCTCTTCCACCTCCTCTTCCACCTCCTCTTCCACCCTTCCCGTAACTCTGCACTAACCTCTCTCTCTCTCTCTCTCTCTCTCTCTCTCTCTCTCTCTCTCTCTCTCTCTCTCTCATATAAACAACACCAATCAGACACCGGCGACATAAAACAGGGAAATCCGGCAAACTAATCCGACCAGAGATTTAAATACGTATAATTTGAAAAAGACAACGGTAAAGGGATTAATATATACGTGTTATTAATCTCCCACACGTACATACTCATTGTGTTACCCTTTGTAAAAAAATAAATAAAATAATAATGATTTACAATACCCCCCCCAAAAAAATTGTAAAAGTTGTAAATAAAAGATTGAGTTAAAGTTAGGTATTGTTGATTGTTGGTAATAAAGGAGTTAAATACAGATTGATATAGATTTTAAGCATACATACATACATACATACATACATACATACATACATACAAAAGGATTAAACAAGAGCTAAAATTATTATCAGTGACAAAGACTAAAAAATAAAACTTGGAAAAAAAAAATACTATTGAAAATTACAGAAAAAAAATAACTCGTATGATTAAATAACGAAAGAATTAAAGAGAAGAATAAAAGTTCGTTTATTAGGAAGAAAAAAATAAAAATAAATTATTCTGATGAAAATAAAAGAAACAAAATCGGAAATCAAAGACAAATACTGTAAATGTAAGTGAATAAAACTATTAATTCCTATATGTCTATTAAAAAATTATATATACAGGTTAATTCACATTATATATATTGTTTATTTTTTTAGGACGATTTTGTTTTAATTTATAGTAAAAAAAAATAATAAAACCGAATATTGTATTATTACTTAGAGGACGACTGTGTATGTTGCCATTATAAAGAGGTTAAACCATCAATCTCCGGGGGTTTAACTATCATTCTCAGGGGGTTAAACCATCAATCTCCGGGGGTTTAACTATCATTCTCAGGGGTTAAACCATCATCTCCAGGTGTGTTAAACCATCATTCTCAGGGGGTTAAACCATCATCTCCAGGTGTGTTAAACCATCATCCTCAGAATTAAACCATCATCCTGAGAGTTAAACCATCATCCTCAGAATTAAACCACCCCCCAAATTTAAACCATCATTCCTCAGAACTAAACCATCATCCTGAGAGTTATACCATCATCCTCAGAATTAAACCACCACCCCCCAAATCTAAACCATCATTCCTCAGAACTAAACCATCATCCCTAGTTGTATTAAACCATCATCCTCAGTGGTTTAAGCGTACGTAACACAGCCATAAAACACTGGGAGTATTATATTGGTTTTATTACAGTAATGCGATATATTACATTTTATTTCGCCAGTGTTGATGTGGTCTTATTAGGTCGGTCACTTATAATACTTAGAAATTACTTATGTATTGATATTTTACATATAAGGCTTATATTTTACGTAAGCTGATTATAATGCTTCTACTTCACTTATAATACTTATACTTGAATGATTCGTAGTTATGTTACTGTACTTATATGTTACTTATAATATGGCCTGATAGTTATATTTACTTATATCTCTTAGTTATATTGTATTTATATTACTTACATGTTATATGCAGTACTACTTATATGGGAAAAGTGAACCTGATACTTATATGTACTTGTATTACTGATTACACCACACACACACACACACACACACACACACACACACACACACACACAGAGGAGGAAATTCTTGAGAGTCAATATGTGTGTGTGTGTGTGTGACAACAGGTCAAGTCACTAGGTCAGGTATTTGTATGTGTGTGACTCCGGATGACCTAGTTTTATCTATATTTTTTTTCTAATAAAGTATAAAAAAAGTATAGAGTAACATTTATATAAATCGATGAATTTATTTTAGCTTATTACTTAACTCTTACCAAACTAAATCAATTACTCTCATCTATCTGAATATTTATTTAACCAATTTTTCAATATATAATAGAGAGGGAAATATTAAATACTGTATATATAATCCTTCAATAATGTATAAGGCTTATATTTAACATGCTATAAAGGCTGAGACGATGTTACGTATATATTGAAAAGAGAAAATTTAAATACTGAAGCTCCATACTTTCCTTTCTCTGTCAATGATATTTCGTTGGTAAAAAAAAATTCTATTTATTTTATTTTTGTTCCTCACTTAAGCTCCGCGCTGAGAGAGAGACGAACACAACATTGATGTAACTGTGTTCGCCCAAGTCGTAGCCACAATTCAGTGTGGTTTTGATATGGTATCTGTTAGCTGAAGTCTAAGTCATAGCCAATATTCGAATAGCTGTGACGTAGACGGGTCATCCAGGGTGGTGTGTTGGAACCCCGCCTAGTGTTGTCATCTTACACACATACTCACATTTGGTTGAAATTTTAGTGCCTTAGTAAAATAACTACACAGAGTCGTAATATTTAGGGTTGTGAATTATAGGTGAGTGTTATAGGTAAGTGTTATAGGTAAGTGTTATGTATAGGGGAGTGTTATAGGTGGGTGATATATTTATGAGGTAGTGAAAAATATATGAGTGAACTGTCAATCGTGGTGGTGAGGATGCGACTGATCACGGAGGGTTGAGGAATGTAAATGTGTTATGAGGAGGGGAAGGATAGAGGGGGGGGGGATGGGGGAATGGATAGAGGGGGAAGGAGAGTGTTATATCTCGTTATCTTTCCGTGTGATGTGTTCTGCTATGTTATCTTGCCGTGTGATATGTTCTGTTGTGTTCTCGTGCCGTGTGATATGTTCTGCTGTTATCTTGCCGTGTGATGTGTTCTGTTGTGTTCTCGTGCCGTGTGATGTGTTCTGTTATGTTCTCGTGCCGTGTTCTTCAGCCTGACCAACGCCCAGGCAAATGAGGTGTGTGTGTGTGTGTGTGACGAGGAACGGAGTGAAGGAGGCTGTTGTTCAGTTCTCCTCCCAACCCCACCCCCAACCCTACCCCACCCCAACCCCAACCCCACACCCCTACCCCAACCCTACTCCAACCCTACCCCCAACCCTACCCCACCCCCACCCCACACCCCTACCCCTACCCCCTACCCCACCCCCCTACCCCACCCCCCTACCCCACCCCCCTACCCCACCCCCTACCCCACGCCCCTACCCCACGCCACCTACCCCACGCCCCTACCCCACCCCCTACCCCACCTCTCCCCCTCCCCCACCCCCCTGTTGACCCTCCTCTGGGCACACACTGTCCTCTCTTATATATATACTGGGGGGAAAAAACTCGTCCTCTTAGACCTCAGCTGTCAACACTGTCTGATCTCATACACACATGTTTGTGTGTGTGTGTGTTTATACATGTATATAGCAGGCATACCATACATACATACATACATACGCTAATCGTATTCTCACACCTTCACTCTCCTCTTCCACTCTCCTCCTTCACTCTCCCTCTCCAGCCCCTCTCACCCTTCCTCCTTAACCTCCCTCACCAACCTCCTTCACTCTCCCTCCCTAAGTGTGACCTCTCCTCACTCCCCCTCCCCTCCACACCTCACCTCTCTCACCATCCCTCCTCCACTCTTCCACCCCATGCATGACCCCACTCCCCCTTCCTCCACACCCCCCACTAACGACCGTAGTTCTGACATCATTAAAGTTAACATCGTGTGAGGCGGTGTACCTGATCGTCCACGGTATAATTAGGGGTCGGTGGCCCCTTCCTCCCCTTCCCCTCACCCCTCCCCTAACAACCCCTGCCCCCTGAACCTCAGTAAAACCCCTGCCGCAATACTTTAATGGTGGCGCTGTAATTTGTGTACCGGGGTAATGAGGCTTGTCCCTCCCCTTCCTCCCTCTCACTCCCACCCCTTCCCATCCCCTTCACCCTACCCCCCTTTTCCTCCCCCCCTCCTGCATGATATCTTGGAGGTGGCATATTTACTCTCATTATTTTTTATGTGCAAAGATGTGCGTGTGTGTGTGTTTACATACGGCGGTATATATATATATATATATATATATATATATATATATATATATATATATATATATATATATATATATATATATAAAGAACAGTGAACCAGAAACGAGATACGAAAATACCGTAAATGAAGGCTCAATTAACAGATGGATAGGTGAAATTGGGCAGGTGGAGGTGAGGCCCTCACAGGTTATGAGGCGGGAGAGTGACCCAGGTTGAGTGTGACCTGACTCCTGGGAGTACCATCATTAACTAGCGACTTTAAAACCTAAAACAATACATAACCTAAAACAATACATATAGTTATGGTGTTACGGAGTTTGGTGTATAAGTACGGCGGTGTACACCACACTCCTACAGTAGGTGGAGATCGACCTGGTGGTGCTGAGGACACGACACCGCCCACACCACGTCTCAACCCCCTGTAGACCAGTCCTCTCTCTCTCTCTCTCTCTCTCTCTCTAAAAGCTTTAAGTGTCTCACCTCACAGTAATAGTCATTTAACAAATTACAAAAGTGTTGGTACTGTCATGGCAGGTGTTGGTACTGTCATGGCAGGTGTTAGTACTGCCATGGCAGGTGTTGGTACTGTCATGGCAGGTGTTGGTACTGTCATGGCAGGTGTTAGTACCGTCATGGCAGGTGTTGGTACCGTCATGGCAGGTGTTAGTACTGTCATGGCAGGTGTTGGTACTGTCATGGCAGGTGTTAGTACTGCCATGGCAGGTGTTGGTACTGTCATGGCAGGTGTTAGTACTGTCATGGCAGGTGTTGGTACTGTCATGGCAGGTGTTAGTACTGCCATGGCAGGTGTTGGTACTGTCATGGCAGGTGTTGGTACTGTCATGGCAGGTGTTAGTACCGTCATGGCAGGTGTTGGTACTGTCATGGCAGGTGTTGGTACTGTCATGGCAGGTGTTGGTACTGTCATGGCAGGTGTTAATACTGTCATGGCAGGTGTTGGTACTGTCATGGCAGGTGTTAGTACTGTCATGGCAGGTGTTGGTACCGTCATGGCAGGTGTTGGTACTGTCATGGCAGGTGTTGGTACTGTCATGGCAGGTGTTAGTACTGTCATGGCAGGTGTTGGTACCGTCATGGCAGGTGTTAGTACTGTCATGGCAGGTGTTGGTACTGTCATGGCAGGTGTTAGTACTGTCATGGCAGGTGTTGGTACTGTCATGGCAGGTGTTGGTACTGTCATGGCAGGTGTTGGTACCGTCATGGCAGGTGTTGGTACCGTCATGGCAGGTGTTGGTACCGTCATGGCAGGTGTTAGTACTGTCATGGCAGGTGTTGGTACCGTCATGGCAGGTGTTGGTACCGTCATGGCAGGTGTTAATACTGTCATGGCAGGTGTTGGTACTGTCATGGCAGGTGTTAGTACTGTCATGGCAGGTGTTGGTACTGTCATGGCAGGTGTTGGTACTGCCATGGCAGGTGTTGGTACCGTCATGGCAGGTGTTGGTACTGTCATGGCAGGTGTTGGTACCGTCATGACAGGTGTTGGTACTGTCATGGCAGGTGTTGGTACCGTCATGGCAGGTGTTGGTACTGTCATGGCAGGTGTTGGTACCGTCATGGCAGGTGTTGGTACCGTCATGGCAGGTGTTGGTACCGTCATGACAGGTGTTGGTACTGCCATGGCAGGTGTTGGTACCGTCATGGCAGGTGTTGGTACTGTCATGGCAGGTGTTGGTACCGTCATGGCAGGTGTTGGTACTGTCATGGCGTAATTGAAGGTTAATGAGTGATGCCAAGGTCAACTATGTCAACTCCAGTGGTACGAGGGGGTGCATAGTACCACTGTAACAAGGTAGCATTGATTGGTACCTGGTAGTTTGTATATAGTTGTATAAAGAAGTCTGGCACTCTTATAACATCACCACTGTAACACAACAATACCACTGTAACATAACACCACTGTAACACCATCACTGTAACACCATCACTGTAACACACCACCACTGTAATAACACACCGCCACTGTAACACACCATACCGCCATTGTAACACCACTGTAACATAACACCACTGTAACAATGGAGTACAGTGGGTGGGTAGGCGTGTTGACAGACCAGGTGTTCAGGTCAAATAAACCGTGTGTGATCATTCCCTTATTTATGACCCGCACCATTTAATACATTAAGTGGCTCATTTGCATATCTACCCTCCTCCCTACTCCTCCCTCCTCCCTACTCCTCCCTCCTCCCTCCTCTACCTTCTCCGCCTTCCCCTACCCTCCACTCCTCCCTACTCCTTCCTTCTCCCCACTCCTTCCCTTACCCTCCCCTTCCCTCCCCCTATTCCTACCCTCTCCCCCCTCATCCCTATTCTTTCCTCCAACCTTCTCCTTCCTTTACCTTCCCCCTCCCTACTTCCCCTATTCTCTTCCTCCCCTTCATCTTCTATTCACCTCTTCCCTTCTCTCCCTTCCTCCCTCTTACTCTTCCCTCCTTCCCCTAATTATCTTTACCCCTTCCTCCTCTATTCTTCCCTCCCTTAACCTTTCCTACCCCTCTTTCCCTTCCTTCCCTCCCCTCCTTCCCTCCCCCCTTCCATTCCCTCCTTCCCTACCTCTCTGTCTTCCCCTCCTCACCTGTCCCTCTTATCTCTTTAAACACCTGCTTCACCTTCCCCCTCCTCTTCCCCCCTCCTCCTTCCTTCCCTCCTCTTTCACTCCCCTCCTCCTCACCTTATCCAATACCCAACTGCTCCCCCTCTCTCTTCCCCCCTCTCCCCCTCCTCTCTCTCTCCCCCTCTCACCTGCTCCTCACCCGGACCACCGCGGTTAATCACGTCATACGATCACTGTGTCCCTCCCTTCCCTACCATCCACCCCCCTCCCCTCCCATCTCCCCTCCACTCCCCCCCCCCTCCCCCCCCTCCCCTCCTTTCCCTTCCTTCCCCCCCCTCTCCCCCCCCTGCCTGCGGTTTTGTCTGTCCGGGGAAATTGTGGTTTGTCTCCCAGCGGTAGACGGGGGGGAGGGAAGGGGAAGGAAGGGGGAGGAGGGAATGAAAGGAAAGGGGGGGAGGGAGTGAAAGGAAAGGGGGAAGGGGAAAAGGAAGGGGGAGTCAACGGAAAGGGGGGTAGGAAGGAGAGAAGAGGGAGTAAAGGAGGGAGAGAGAGAGAGAGAGAGAGAGAGAAAGAGAGAAAGAGAGAGAGAGGTCTATTGAATAAGTGGTTTATTGGTCCAGGTGTCCTCCTCCTCTCTCCCTTCCTCCTCCTCCTCCCTTTCTTCCTTTTCCACTCCCTTCATTTATGTTCTTTCCTTCATCTATTCCTCTTCTTTAGTCTTCCTCCTTTTCCTTTCACTCGTATATCTTCGTCTCCTTTTTCTAACTTTCCTTACTCTTTACTCCCTTCCTCTTTATTCTTTCTGTGCGATTTATCTTTCCTCTCACCCTTCCCCTTCTCCTCTATTCTTCCCCTATCTCATTTTATTATCTTCCTCTTTCCCTCCCTCTCTCCCTCCCTCCCTCACTTCCTTCCTTCTCAAGCCTTCCTTCCTTCCTCCTCCTTCTATACCCCTGATAACTGACACCTCATCCAGACACCCTGTACCCATCATCTTCATCCAACTCCTTATACAGGTTAATTCACCGATTCCGTGCCCTATAGTATGACCGATTTCGTGCTGTATATTACCAATTCGATCAGATTTCGTCCCCATTACACGCAAATCGATTATTTTGTCTCTAATACCACTTTGAATCGATCTGTTTCACGTCTTGTACTTCAGATTCAAACCTGTGCTGAAGTTAGTTCCTCGAAAGTATATTTCAGGCTAAAGTTCGACGGAAAATTTTAGTTTTAATTAGAACGCAGGAGAGACCGTGTCGTTCACTGTAACGAAGTCGGGAGACGGAAGAGAGACTCGATATATCAAAGAGTCTGGTGGTGGGTAATGAGAGAGAGAGAGAGAGAGAGAGAGAGAGAGAGAGAGAGAGAGAGAGAGAACAATAAACTCGGGGTTTCTTTAAGACAGTTATAAATGTCGTGTAAGTAGGTACGTGGGTATACATACGTACATGAATTTATATACACACAGGATACATACACACAGGTGAATGTGTAAGTGTATTTTCACGTGTGATTAAAAACGTACATGTGAGTAAATATTGCACACCAGAGCGCATACACACACACATAAGTATACTTATGCAAACTTGATCATATATACGCACATGCGGCTAATATGCACACACACATATACGCACACACGTAAGTATTGATTACACACACGCATGTCGATATTGCATAAGGTTATATGACTGTCAGAATGTCTGTTTTGTGGAGGTGAGGTTAGCACATATGCATACATACATACCTACATACATACAAACAAAGGTAAGGACTGTAATTTGTATACTGACGCGTGTATGTTTCTATAATCTTACGTACATGTTTGTGTATTATGTGTATAGTCTTTCTTCCATGTGTGTATAATCGTGCATGTGTATCTAGCCTGATGTGTACATGTATACATAATCATACAGGTGGGGAGAGTTTTACATACATAATGTGTATCATATTATGTATGTGCATATAAGTGTTCACACATGTTGAAATACGTACATGTGATCACTGTACGTGCATGCGGTCACTATCCGTACATGCGGTCACTATACGTACATGCGGTCACTATACGTACATGTGCAACAGGGGCCCAGGCGTACATAAAAATTCATGTGTACTCAAGCTTTTGCATGTCGGCCAGGGCTTCCCATGACAGCTGTGGAGGTGTGTGGAGAGGAAGGGAGAGGGTGAAGGGAGAGTAAGGGTGAAGAGAAAGGGAGAGGGTGAAGGGAGGGTAAGGGAGAGTAAGGGTGAAGAGAAAGGGACAGTAAGGGTGAAGAGAAAGGGAGAGGGTAAGGGACAGTAAGGGTGAAGAGAAAGGGAGAGGGGAAGGGACAGTAAGGGTGAAGAGAGAGAAAGGGAGAGGGGAAGTAAGTAAGAGTAAGTATGAAAGGTGAGAGAGAGAGAGAGGAAGGAACGATGAGTGGAGAGAGAGAGAGAGAGGAAGGAAAGAAGGAAGGAAGGAAATGGAAGGAAAGGCTGGGGTAGGGTGAATGGGAGAGAGGAAGATAAACGAGGTGGAAGGCAGAGAGAGAGAGAGAGAGGAGAGGAGGAAAACGCTGGAAAATGGAATGGTAATAGAACAGGGAAGGGGGAAAGAAGATGATTAAAGAATGGGAAGGGAAAGGAGGGGAAGGGAGGAGTGTATGAATATATTCTAGGTAAGGAAGTAGGAAGAGGAAGAGAGAATAACGAATAAAAGGAGGTATGAAATGAGAGGGAGAGTAACCCAAAAAAAAATAAAAAATAAAAAATAATATGCAAAGTGTAGACCGGATTGAGGGGAAGAGGCAAGAGATGAATAAAAAAAAGAGGGGTAAAAGAGGGGTAAAGAGGGAGTAGGGAGTAAGAGAGAATGGTAGTACGAGGGGAGAGTTAAAGAGGGAACATAGAATAGTAGAAGTAGTAAGAGGGAGGATTAAGAGGGGGGGGGGATATATAGCAATTAATTACAACAAAAAATATTAAGTACAATTAATTTCCCAAGTATTTTACTATAATGACCCAGTATACAGTATAATGACCCAGTATACAGTATAATGACTCAGTATACAGTATAATGACTCAGTAAACAGTATAATGACTCAGTATATAGTATAATGACTCAGTATACAGTATAATGACTCAGTATACAGTATAATGACTCAGTATACAGTATAATGACTCAGTATACAGTATAATGACTCAGTACACAGTATAATGACTCGGTATACAATATAATGACTCGGTATACAGTATAATGACCCAGTATACAGTATAATGACTCAGTATAAAGTATAATGACTCAGTATACAGTATAATGACCCAGTATACAGTACAATGACTCAGTACACAGTATAATGACTCGGTATACAGTATAATGACTCAGTATACGACGGGACATATACCTTCAGTGTACGCTATATAACATTTACATTATATATATGACACCTTCAGTATAAGACACATAATACAAAGGGGGATGTATGTATACCTGCCTATAGTGTATACCTGCCTATAGTGTATACCTGCCTGTAGTGTATACCTGCCTGTAGTGTATACCTGCCTATAGTGTATACCTGCCTATTGTGTACACCTGCCTGTAGTGTATACCTGACTAGTGTATACCTGCCTGTAGTGTATACCTGACTAGTGTATACCTGCCTGTAGTGTATACCTGCCTATAGTGTATACCTGCCTATAGTGTACCAGTTTAACCTCACTATACCATCAAGCAAGGGACCAGACCAGTGCCGGATGAGTGAACAAAATTGCGAACCAGTGAAGCTTGTGTTAGGTTAGGTTAGGTTAGGTTAGGTTAGGTTAGGTTAGGTTGAGAAAAGGGAAAAATAATGTGTATAGAATTGTTTAAAGCATTGTCCCTCCCTTCTCCCTTCTTTTCCCCCTTCTTTTCCCCTTCCCCTCTTCTTTTCCCCCTTCCCCTCTTCCCTTCTTCCCCCTCCTCCTCCCCACCCCCCCGCCCTCCCCATCCCCCGTCCCACCCCATCCCCCCTCCCTCCCCATACCCCCTCCCACCCCACCCCCCCTCCCTCCCCCTCCCTTCCTACCTCCCTTCCTACCCCTCCCACTCTCCCCTCCCCCCCCCAAATAAAGGGTATTGGAAAGTGCCCATTTGCAAGTCTAATGTACTCCGGTCCATACTGCTAACCTCTCCTAGATTATATACTTAACCTAACCTCTTGTTTTGAGGGGTGACACTTGTATATGTGGCTCTCTCTCTCTCTCTCTCTCTCTCTCTCTCTCTCTCTCTCTCTCTCTCTCTCTCTCTCTCTCTCTCTCTCTCTCTCTCTCTCTCTCTCGACTGCCTAACATAACCAAGACTTGTTCGTATGTGTGGGGTGATGGCTCTACCTACCCCCTCTGGCCTATCTTGGGTGAGCCTGGGTCTTCTTGGGTCAGTTTCGGACGTCTTGGGTCAGCCTGGGTCATATTGAGGTCAGCCTGGGTCATCTTGAGTCAGCCTGGGTCATCTTGGGTCATTTTGAATCATTCTGGGTCATCTTTAGGTAAGCTGAGTCATCTTGGATTAATCTGGGTCATTTCGGGTCAGCCTAGGTCATCTTGAGGTCAGCTTGGGTCACTTTAACTCTTTATGGAACTCCCTTGCCTTCCTTTATTCCTCGCCCTCTCATCCTGGCTCTCACTCCCTCATCCTGGTTCTCCCTGACATTCCCTTCCTCTCTCTCTCTCTCTCTCTCTCTCTCTCTCTCTCTCTCTGGCCCTCCTGCGGCGAGTGTTGTTGTTGTTGTCTTGGGAGTGTGGCGCCGCTCTGCCTCCTCCGTCTCCCCTCACTTCCCCTCTCACATGCTCTCACTTCCTTCCCCCCCTCTCCCCTCACATGCTCTCACTTCTCCTTTTCCCTCCCTCTCTAATGGTGTAACACTTCCTCTCCCTTCCCTCCCTTTCTCCCTCTCTCTTTCTCCCCCTCTCTCTCTCTCCCATGCTCTTACGTCCCCTTCTCTCCTCCCCTCACTCATGCTTTCACGTCCCCTCTCCTTCCCTCTATCATGCTCTCATTTTCTTTCCCTTCCCTCCCACTTACTCTCACTCTTCCTTCCCTCTCACATATTCTCATTTCCTCTTTCCCCTCCTTCTCACTTGCCCTCACTTTTCTTGCAATCTCTCTCTCTCTCTCTTCGCGTCTCATTTCTCTTCTCTGCTGTCTCCCCTCCTCCTTCCTTTCTTCCTTCCTGCCTTCCTTCCTTCCTTCCTTCCTTCCTTCCTTCATCCTTGCGCCTCCTATTCTTCATCTGCCTCTGACTGCCACCACCATTACCACGATGTCTGCCGCCATCAGACTACCACCATCACCACACATCACCTCCACCACACATCACCACCACCTCCACCTCACATCACCACACATCACCACCACCTCCACCACACATCACCACCACCACCTCCACCACACATCACCTCCACCACACATCACCACACATCACCTCCACCACACATCACCACCACCTCCACCACACATCACCACCACCTCCACCACACATCACCACCACCTCAACCACACATCACCACCACCTCCACCACACACCACCACCTCCACCTCACATCACCACACATCACCACCACCTCCACCACACATCACCACCATCACCTCCACCACACATCACCACCATCACCTCCACCACACATCACCACCTCCACCACACCACCACCACACCACCACCACCTCCACCACACATCACCACCACCACCTCCACCACACCACCACCACCTCCACCACACATCACAACCACCACCTCCACCACACATCACCACCACCACCACCACACAACACACATCACCACCAGTCTTCCTCTCTCTTTGTCCTTCGTTCTTTTCCTCCTTCCTCAACACTAATAAGATCCTCCACTTTTATCATATTTTCTTCCACCTCCGCAATTTCCTCCAGCCAGTAATTTTCTCTCCCTCTCCTTTCCCTCCTCGTTTCTCTCTCTCTCTCTCCCTCTCCTTTCCCTCCTCGTTTCTCTCTCTCTCTCTCTCTCTCTCTCTCTCTCTCTCTCTCTCTCTCTCTCTCTCTCTGTGGTATCTTCGTCTTCCTTCTTGTCTCTCCTCCTCGTCCCCCCCTTCCCGTCTTCTCTGTCCCACTTTCCACCCTATACTTAGAGTCTCTCTCTCTCTCTCTCTCTCTCTCTCTCTCTCTCTCTCTCTCTCTCTCTCTCTCTCTCTCTCTCTCTCTCTCTCTCTATTCCTCTTCTCCCTTCCTCCCTCCCACGCCCTGTCCTTCACCTCCCCTCACCAGACAAAAGCCTCCCCTCCCCCCAACTCCCTATAGACTCCCACCACTCCCCCCCCCCCTCCCCCTTCCTCCCTCTTGGTGCTATTCACTAACTCGCCTTCCACCTCTCTCTCTCTCTCTCTCTCTCTCTCTCTCTCTCTCTCTCTCTCTCTCTCTCTCTCTCTCTCTCTCTCTCTCTCTCATTTTTATTGTTCATATTGTTGGCTGTAATTACTAAGTTACTATCCTCTTCTTCTTCTTCTTCTTCTTCTTCTTCTTCTTCGTTCTCTCTCTCTCTCTCTCTCTCTCTCTCTCTCTCTCTCTCTCTCTCTCTCTCTCTCTCTCTCTCTCTCTCTCTCTCATCACACTTTCGCCTCAGAGTGCCTTTCTTGTCCCCGCTCCCCTCTTGAACCCAGCAGCCCTCCCCGCCCACTCCCACCCCAGTCACCTCTCTTCTCCCACTCCCGTTACCTCTGTCCCCTCCCCCCCTCCCACTCCCATCACCTCTCTCTCTCTCTCTCTCTCTCTCTCTCTCTCTCTCTCTCTCTCTCTCTCTCTCTCTCTCTCTCTCTCTCTCTCTCTCTTACCCCACCCCCCGCTGACTTCCACACGACCGTCCCTTCACCACCCCCCTCCTCCTCCTCCTCGGCTCTTGTCTAACCCTCCCCCTCCCCCCTCTCCCCCCCACACACGGGTCTCTCACCTCCTAGTCACCATCACCTCCCCTCACGACACATCCGTCCCCTCTTCCTGGTACTGTCCGCCCCTCACCCCCTCCCCAACACACATGACACTCCCCCCCCCCCACCACCACCACGCCCCTCCACACATGACCCTTACCTCTTACACACCCCTCTACATATGACCCTTACCCCTTACATGCGACCCTCACCCGTAAATACGACCCTCACCCTCTACATACGACCCTCACCCCCTACATACGACCCTCACCCCCTACATACGACCCTCACCCCCTACATACGACCCTCACCCCCTACATACGACCCTCACCCCTACATACGACCCTCACCCCCTACATGCGACCCTCACCCCTTACATGTGACCCTCACCCTCTACATACGACCTTCACCCCCTACATACGACCTTCACCCCCTACATACGACCCTCACCCCTACATACGACCCTCACCCCCTACATATGACCCTCACCCCCTACATACGACCCCCACCCCCTACATACGACCCTCACCCCTTACATGCGACCCTCACCCCCTACATACGACCCTCACCCGTAAATACGACCCTCACCCCCTACATACGACCCTCACCCCCTACATACGACCCCCACCCCTAAATACGACCCTCACCCCCTACATGCGACCCTCACCCCTTACATGCGACCCTCACCCCCTACATACGACCCCCACCCCTAAATACGACCCTCACCCCCTACATGCGACCCTCACCCCTTACATGGGACCCTCACCCACTACACACTTCCTTCCCATTATCTCACCCTCCCACCCCTCCCATTCCCTACACACCTCCTATCTCCTTCTCCGTTTTTCCTCTATCTCTCTCCTCCATTTCTCCATCCCCCTCCTCTTACCTTTCTTCCTCCTCTTCCTTGTCTTCCATCCTCCTCTTTAATGTTTTTATTTGTCTTGTTATTCGTCCTGGTGGGTATAATTGTAATCTTCTTCTTCTTCTTCTTCTTCTTCTTCTTTCTTCTTTCTTCCTCTTCTTCTTTTTTCTTTCTTCTTTCTTCTTCTTCTTCTTCTTCTTCTTCTTCTTCTTCTTCTTTCTTCTTCTTCTCTCTCTCTCTCTTCTCTCTCTCTCTCTCTCTCTCTCTCTCTCTCTCTCTCTCTCTCTCTCTCTCTCTCTCTCTCTTCTCTCTCTCTCTCTCTCTCTCTCTCTCTCTCTCTCTCTCTGTGTATGTGTGTGTCCTGTTTGCCTCACGCTCCCCCTCCCTCTTTACCACTTATCCCCTCTCCCCCCACTTCTCCCTGCCACTCATTATCCCTCCCCTCCCTCTCCCCTCCTCGCGGGTTTGGAGGGGGTGGTGGGGGGAGTGAGGCACTGTCATGACCCCTTCCCCCCCACCCCTCCCTCCCTCCCCCACCTCACCCTCCCTCCCCCCACCTCACCCTCCCCTCCCCCCCACCTCACCCTCCCTCCTTCTCTCTGCTAATGCTCAAGAAATTGGTCTCAACAGTGATGGAAAAGCTGGTGATTCTCCCAGTGGTGATGAGGGAGGGAGTGAGGGAGAGAGTGAGGGAGAGTGGTGAGGGATGGTGGTGAAGGATGGAGACTGGTGGTGATGAAGGGAGAGAGAGTGATGAGGGTGGGATGAAGGAGTACGCAGGGAGGGATGGTGGTGATGGACGGAGAGTGATGATGGGAGGAGGGAAAAATGGTGATGGAGAGAATGGAGAAAGGGAGGTAATGGATGAGAGAGGGAAGGAGGGAGGGAGGGATGTAGGGAGGGAGGATAGCAGTGGTGTTGGTGGGACGTTGGTGTCCAGAGGTCCGGGCGTTGTGCAGGGGGGGGGGGGGGGTGAGGGAGGGAGAGGGAGAGAGAGAGAGGATAGTAGCTAAGAGGGAAGGAGGGAGAATGGGCTCTAGGGATTGAAGGAGGGAGGGAGGGAGGGAAGAAGGAGTGAGGGTGATGAAGATAGGGTGTAGCGATCTGTTGTCCAGGGCGACGTGAAGGAGCGAGGGGGGGGGGTCAGGGAAGGAGGAGGAAGGATGAGAGAGATAAAATGAGAGGGAAGAAGAAGAAGAAGAGGAGGAGGAGGAGGAGGAGGAGGAGGAGGAGGAGGAGGATGGAAGAAGCAGTTGTCCAGGGCGACGTGACGGGAGGAAGGAACGGAGGTAAGTTGCCAGGGGGATGGGAAGGGAATTAATGGGAGAGAGAATGACCTAGAACGAGGAAGGGGAGTGAAGGGGAAGAAGCATTAAAAAAGGGAAAGAGAGACAGACAGACAGAGAGAGGGAGGGGAAAGTGGGAGAGAAAGAAAGAGAGAGATATGCAGATAGACAAGCTCAGAGAGACAGACATACAGACAGTTAGACAGGCAGGCAGATAAAGAGAGTCAGAGAGAGAGAGAGAGAGAGAGAGAGAGAGAGAGAGAGAGAGAGAGAGACCAAACTTTTAACCATCTTTAGAAGAAATAAAAAAAAAATCTATCTAGTCATTTATTTAGGCTCTGGTGGACGAAAGGATGTGAAGGAGAAACGCAGATAAAAATAAACGTAAGAAAATAAAGAGATGTAAAGTTTTCGTTCTTGATTTATTTATTATTATTTTTTGTTAATTATATTGTAATTAATTTTTTTTTCAGTTTTGATTTTTATTATTTTTGTTGTTTTTAATATTATCATCATGGGTATTTTTCAATTAAGGGTTTATTGTTGTTTTTGTTTTGTTTTTTTACTTATTATCTTATTTGTTATTCATCTCATTATTTACATTATTGGACACTAGCCTAAATTACACGACAACTTCATTGATTCTTTTGAAGTTGGACACCTGAGCAAGACAATAATTGGTCCATTGACACTAAACCAAGTCGATAATGAAGGAAGCCAATAATTTATACTGAAAAACAACTACTGTAATTATTATTTTATTATTTATCAGTGAATGAAATATTTATTAGTTGTTCCAAGATGCTGCCAGAACTCAATACATCTTTTATTGGGCTTTTATTTTTTTATTATACTGTAAAAGAATAAAAAAAAAGACTCCAGGGATGACTTGGGAGTGGAGGCAGCCATCGGAATGTATTGTTTTCCATCCATGTGTGTGTTTGACCGTCTGTGAGTTTTGTCCACGTGATAACTTGGATAAATATGAATGGATTTTAATGAAACTGTGTGTGTGGATGTATTGTGACCAAATCTCAAGACAGTTCAAGAATCATTAATTTCTGTCTATAAGGTCCAGAGTTATGGGTTTTTTTTATTGTTGGTGGGTGAGGTGGAGGATGCATTGCGTGTGGTGTTGGTTAAGGAAAATATTAGTTATTTCTGGGGTTTGGTTGATTTTTGGTTCGCGATAAAGTAAGCTTAGTTTATTGTCATTTCAAGCTTAAAGTGAAAGTTTTAAAGTCGTTACCTTGTCTCCTTACGTCTTCTATGTAAACTAAGCTTATAGTGTTTATTTAAATTGATTAACTTCTCTCAAATAAGCTTAGATTAAGTTTCTGTGTGACCCCCCCCCCCCCCATGAAGCTTTTTGGTATAGTTGAAGCTTTCACTAGTTTTTCTTCTAATTTAATTTATGTGTATTTATGTTTTATTACCATCTGATTTTATTAACAGAAAACTAGATTACGTTCCTTGATAGATAGGAACTTTTTTCTTTAATATGTCTTATACTTAAAGAAACTCACTTTATTTGGGCATATTATTGTATTTTTTTTTTTTACCTTATTTTGATATGTTTTTCAATGCAATATTTTATTTTTAGATTCTTTTGTTTTAATACATTATTTAACTTTATTTTTACAGAAGGAAGATTTACTACATTTCTCTCACTCTCTATGAATTATTTTGGATATATTTTACATAATTTATTGGTCTATTTAAATACAAGAATCATTATTTATTTACGTACATTTACTTGGTTTCTGAGATTGTCTGAAACCTCAACCTTACTCAGTTTCTTTCACACACACACACACACACACACACACACACACACACACATACACACACACAATCACTTATGTCAGTATCATAAATAGAAGAAACCTTATATCATTTATTTTCCTCACTGTGCTGCTTTCCGGGCACTGGAGGCAACCAATGATAACTATTCTGTAGAGTGAAGGAAGCTTGTGATTGGTGTAACATTCAAAAATAAAGAAAAACAACAGAGAAAAACTGGGATTCAGGGGTTCTTCTCTACCCCCACAGGTCGGCTGCTCCCAACTAGCCTTCTATGAGCTCTGATCAACCAGGCTGTACCTATTCGTGCTGCATACCTAGACAGGATGATGATGGTAAGTTATCGTTTGGGAACGGTTGTGGGTTTTTAAGGGGGCTGGTGATGGGTGCTTAAGGTCTGCTAAGGGCTATACGTATGAGCTTCGTCAACTAAGGGCTGTACCTATGAGCTTCGTCGAGTAAGGGACTGTGCAGAGGATGTTTTACTAAGGGCTGGTTGCCTTTGAGAACTACAATATATACTAAGGGCTGGATGTAGAAACCATTACGTCTAAGGGCTCTCTTTAGAAACCACACTACTGTCTCTAAGAACCACTAAGGTCTCTCATATGCTTCGTATTTGAACCTTAGTCCCCTCTTGTACCCAGATCACCTGTACTGACACACCTGTTAATCAAGTTGAGCCTCATTAAGAGATCCCAGGTGTAGTTCTCCTTTACGTTCACTCACCTAATCCAACTCAAAATTCACCTGAACCTTCTTTGACCTCACCTGCACTCACCTGAACCTTTAAAACATTCACCTACACTCACCTGAACCTTCTTTGACCTCACCTACACTCACCTGAACCTTCTTTGACCTCACCTGCACTCACCTGAACCTTTAAAACATTCACCTGCACTCACCTGAACCTTCTTTGACCTCACCTGCACTCACCTGAACCTTTAAAACATTCACCTACACTCACCTGAACCTTTTAAACATTCACCTGTACTCACCTGAGCCTACTGAGCCGTCACCTGCACTCAAGGGCCTATTCAGACGCTGGAGTATCCCTACGTGGAGAGAGTGAGTGCGCTCTCGTACTCAGAGTGTCAAGAGAAGCGTGTAGAGTGCAAGAGGAGGCGAGGGATGAGTGTTTGCAGGGAAGGTGGGAGAAGAGGGGGGGGATGAGTGGGAGGGAGGTGGAGTAGTGTGTGTGTGTGTGTGTGTGTGTGTGTGTGTGTGTGTGTGTGTGTTACTCAGTACCCTCGAAATTCTCAAAGATTCGTAAGGTATTTTTTTCTCTTTTCATTTACTAAGAGATATGAGGATGTGTCTTAACTAACTAACTACCTGACTAACTAATTAAAACTAACAAACTAATTACGGGTACCTGGTGACGGTGTGTTTGTATATAAGATCCATATTTATAGTAATTTAAGGCATTGTGTTATAACCATTTAAGTGAGAGACAATTAGATCACCTGAAGATTAGACACCCCAGATATTATTATTTCACCTAATGATGAAACAACCTAACCTAACCCCCCATCTCTCACCCTTCCCTCTCACCCCTCCCCTCTCACCACCTACTCCAACCCCCCCCCCCCCCCCCTCCCTTCTCACCCTCCCCTCTCACCACCTACTCCAACCCCCCTTCTCACCCCTCCCCTCTCACCACCTACTCCAACCCGCCCCCCCCTCTCACCACCTGCTCCAACCCCCCTTCTCACCCCTCCCCTCTCACCCCTCCCTTCCAGGTAGCGTTAGGGTGTTTACTGTAGGAAATTTTTTTCAGCTTCGGGGGGTCTGTTGTGTTAGGTTTGCTGAGTCATAGTGGGCTGCCATATATTGAGAAGACGCCTCAACTGTGTGTGTGTAGAGAGAGAGAGAGAGAGAGAGAGAGAGAGAGAGAGAGAGAGATATCACAATACAATTTTTCAAGTCTTTAAATGTTTTTGTATTTTTATTCAGATTTAAAGAGAATTTGTCAAGCCTGAGAGTTGAATATTATTTTTATAAGTGAAAATAAAGACTGAAGTATTTGGCTAAGATTCAGGAGTATTTTGTTGAGCTGTCATGCAGATGGGTGTAAGAAGGTGGTAACTAATCAGCAACATCATGCATGGGAAGGATGATTGAGAACTACCATGCACAAGGAAGAGGAGGGGAGGGGAGGGGGGGGGGGGGTTTCATGACAAAGGAATGATATTTATGTAGTTGTCATGCAAGATGGTGATGAATTCGATGGTGTCATGCACTGGGGGTGATAATTAGGACTGGGATTGGTCATGCATGAAAATGATTAGTGGGAATTATCAGATTGAGGGAGTATAATTGGGTAGTTATCATCCATTGGGGGTTAATAACTGTGGGGTGTATAATGCACGGGGGATGATAACTGAGAGATAATCATGCACGGGGGATGATAACTGAGAGATAATCATGCACGGGGGATGATAACTGAGAGATAATCATGCACGGGGGATGATAACTGAGAGATAATCATGCACGGGGGATGATAACTGAGAGATAATCATGCACGGGGGATGATAACTGAGAGATAATCATGCACGGGGGATGATAACTGAGAGATAATCATGCACGGGGGATGATAACTGAGAGATAATCATGCTCGGGGGATGATAACTGAGAGATAATCATGCACGGGGGATGTTAACTGAGAGATAATCATGCTCGGGGGATGATAACTGAGAGATAATCATGCACGGGGGATGATAACTGAGAGATAATCATGCTCGGGGGATGATAACTGAGAGATAATCATGCACGGGGGATGATAACTGAGAGATAATCATGCATGGGGGTTGAGACCGAGAAGGGCTCTCATGCACTCAGTCATAAAATAATCAATGGTTTTTCACTCGTAATATTGAGAACATTTTAGACGTACTTATTACTTGTTTTAATGAGGCGGTAATAATTACTTGTGATTTAAATGGTGTACAATTTTCATATTTAATTTTCCATATGTCTTTCTTTCATGCATTGTGCTTATATAAAATGTGTGTGTGTGTGTGTGTGTGTGTGTGTGTGTGTGTGTGTGTGTGTCTCGTTTGGCTCTATAATAGGAAGTTAGCATCAGCTGTAGTTTTTTTTAATCATTTTTAAAACACCTTTAATTTCCTGTTTTTAGTTAATTTTTACCATTATTTCTCTTTTAACATGTTTATTTCTCTTCTCCCTGTTCTCTTTTCTTCCCTTTCCCGTTCTTTCTCTCTCTTCCGTGTCTATTCACTCTTTCTCCTGGTTTTCCCTCTCATCCCTTCTACCTACTTCTTGTTTTCTTCCTCTCCTTTCCTCTCCTCTTTCCTCTTCCTCCTGCCGTTTACTTTCACTAGTTTTATCTTCGTCTCTCCTTCTCTCCCTCCCTCACCGTTCTTATTCTCCCTCTTTCTCTCCCCTCTTAATAGGCCCCAACCTAGGGCCTATTAAGACCGGACCCCAATTCTTATAGGACCCTGATTTTAATAGGACCATTAAATTGACTTCAGGTTGAAATTACGTCAGAGAGAGAGAGAGAGAGAGAGAGAGAGAGAGAGAGAGAGAGAGAGAGAGAGAGATTTTTTAAGTTATTGTTATTATATGTTATTTAGCGGTGTAAATCTTAATTAATTATCCTCGCTACAATGTAATTAATTGGTTGAGGAAGTAGTTGACCCAGATGGTAATGTATAAATATATTGAGTTATATTTAATTACGCTCTTTTGTATGTAATTATGTAATTTTGAAATGAGTTCGAACTGTTTTTTTTTTCAAGAGGTGGATGATGAGAATGATAATGATGATGATGATGATGATGACAAGACGAGAAATTATTACTTTTTTCTGGTTGATTTATGATTGTTTGTATTGTTGATTTGACTTGATTTAAGTAAGTAGAACACATTTGATTATTACGTACGTGAAGTGTCCTTGATTTAGGCATGTTAAAATATTTTCTTACCTAGGCCTAGAATACTCCCTTGCTTCCACACCATAAACAAACCACCATTGTTTACATTTATTTCATACAAACTGGACTATTGTTTACCTGATTTAAGTAAACAAACAGAACCAAACAAAAGCGACTTATGTTGTTGTTTATTTGGAAGGTTTGACAGTACTTAATGGTGTTATGGCTTCACCCTAATTCTGTTGACCTGCCAGCCAATAGCATTATCGTCAGCTTTGATGCCAACCAATGAGCGCATAGATACGTATATTTAGTGTTTTTGACAGCCAATGAGCGCATAGATACGTATATTTAGTGTTTTTGACAGCCAATGAGCGCATAGATACTTATATTTAGTGTTTTTGACAGCCAGTGAAACGCATAGATACTTATATTTAGTGCCAATGAGCGCACCGATGCATTTAACAGCCAATGAACGCACGCATACCAGGTGTTGTCCTTCACACAGCCAATGATCGCACTGAAAAGATATATAAACCTTCTCACAGCCAATCAGCGGGTTGATAACGTATAAGACTCCCTCCCATGGCCAATCAGTGCACGAGATAACCATCAAGGAGAGAGACGTATAATCGCATCAGATATTGTTGGATGCAAGGAACATTTAAAAGGTATTCCCGAATTATTATTATTATTATTTTATTACGTTATTATTATTATTATTATTATTATTATTATTGATTTTATTATTATTATCATTATTATTATTACTATCACCATCATCACTATCATTACGCGCGGCTTAAGATACCATCATAAATTACATAGATCAAAAATAAATTATACCCCCGCACTGTCTTAAATCCCAGACCTCCTCTTTCTCTTTCCCCTCCTCCTATTTGAGTAGTTACCACAAAAACTAGACGAGACTAAAGGTGTTGTGGTCATCATTATTGTGTTATCATAGAGCCTTGTGTTATTAAGACTGGGGGGGGGGGAGGGGGGATGCTTGTTAACACCCATCATTAGCGCTGTTATCTTCACCAGGGGTTAAATTAACTCGACTTTGGCCACTTAAATTGAGGCAACACTGGCCAGTCTTAGGGTGGTTACGGCGATAGAGTGGAGGGGGGGTGGGGGTTGGTTGGTTGGTTGGTTGGGTGTTGGTTAGATGTTCGTTATGTTGTTAGTTGTGGTAGTTGTAGGTGGATTCTCAGTTTGCTCAGTCATTACAATGGTATTAGCTTAACACACACACACACTAAAATACGACGAGATTTAAACAAAAATACAAATCATTAAAAAAAAAAATACTTATTATATCTTTACCACAGTAGTTAACTCTTATAAAACTTTACTCTTGATAGTTCATTTACCTTATTAATTATGTAAATAAATTTGTTTTTATTTATTAATTGGTGTAAACTTCGTAGACCACAAAAAAAAAAAAAATGGCGGTATCTTTGCCATTTATTGCGTATCAGAATTGTGGATTTTTTTTTATCGTGTGTTAGGTTATAATTATACTGTCAATGATTTTGTATTTATATTTTATTTTTAGATTGAGGTTAACGCGAGATGACTTAACACACTTAAACACTCTAACCATTGACGGATTTAGGTTAATACGGATTGACACAGACGATAAACATCAACATAAGCTGTTCACTGTATCCCGCGATAGGTCACATTAACCCAAGTCTCCGGCACTCAAAGGTACCAGGTGCAACTGTTCTCGTCAAGTGTCCCAGGCAGGTGTTCAGGGCTCGACTTACCACAGGTGCTCGAAGCAAGGACACAGCTTCTCCCCCCCCCACCCTCTCTCCTCCTCCTCTCCCCTCCACCTCTCCTCTCCCATCTCTCCACTTCCCTCCCCTCCCTCCACTTCCCTCCCCTCCCTCCACTTCCCTCCCCCCTCCCCCCTCCCCATATGTATCCGCACCACACGTCCAAGAAACACCGTAAACCCGGGAAGTATCATACGTTATGCATCATGTAAACAAATAAGGAATCTTTCGAGGACTGTATCTCACCTTCTTGTACACCCAGCCAAAAAAGTATCGGGACCCTTGCCGTTTTGAGGAACACAGAGTGGATATAAGGAGGTGTTGGCATGCCTGCTCTCCTTATACCAGATATTTTATTATATTACAGATACTTTTGTTCATTTAGTGGTAACTTCCTTGGATGTTCGTATCTGTGGCTATACTTTCCATATCGTTCGGATGATTGTTGGAGTGTGAATTAGCCACAAAACCTACATACAACTTGGGTTTCAAATACGTAATAAGAGAGTCGAATCCCATGAACCAAAACCATGATTCATGCCTCGAGATTCTCTAACTAAAGGAGACTACACATTATATTGATACGGTCAAAGAGCAGAAGAAAAATATCACATAATTTCAAGTTATTTTAGTCAGTCATTTTTGTTCCATGTTGGTTTTCTTATTCATTTCAGTTTCCATGTATAGTCACGATACTTATTTTGCCGGGTGTAATGATACTTATTTTGCCGGGTGTAATGATACTTATTTTGCCGGATGTAATGATACTTATTTTGCCGGGTGTAATGATACTTATTTTGCCGGGTGTAATGATACTTAATTTGCCGGATGTAATGACACTTAATTTGCCGGATGTACAGTTCCCTATACAAAGACTGATTGTCGGGGTATATATGCATTAAATACCGGTATACATATAGAACAGGTGTTGGCTTGTTGATAATGGTGTATTCAATGTCCGATTTATGATTTAATCCAGGTGTGTGTGGGGGGGGGGGGGGGGGGTAAAACGACAAAAGATCACGGTAGGTGTTGCTGCTTAGTGTTGCAAGAGTGTTTCAAGATTATAATGCAGTTATTGGTGAGTGTTTCAAGCGACACACACTAAGCATAATTACCGTCGCTCATAATACTGGGTATAATTAGACTCAGTGCTGGTGGGTTTTTTCTCGTAAGGGTAATTAAGGGTTAATTAGCACAAGCGTATGAGCAATCACTCCCACTAATTATGATACTAATGTGTAATTAACATTTGTTTTAGATAATATAGATGTACTTAGTCTCTAGAATATATTATAATGTTATATGGGACGATAATGTGAATATTACACAGGATAAAATTGATTAGTCTTACCTGTATACTCTCCACCTCACCTGATTTCACCTGAGGATTAACCACCTTACCGCTAACCTAACCTAACCACCTTGCCGCTAACCTAACCTAACCTAACCACCTTACCGCTAACCTAACCTAACCTGATTTAATCTGACCTATCCTACCCTAACCTGACGTTAACCTAACCAAACCTATCCTAACTTAACCTAACCTTTCCTAACCCAATCTGAGAGGTGAGGCAAGGAAAGGGAGAGAGAGGAAGGGCTAAGAGGAGAATGAGGAGGGGGAGGAAAGCAAAGGAAGAGAGGAGAGAGGAATAAGGTAAGACGAACGATATAATGCTGTAAGGGGTGATAGAGAGAGAGAGGGAGAGGAGGAGGAAGATGTTGATGGAAGAGATGGGAGAGTATGTGGGAGGTGTCAGCGGTGCGAAAGGGAGAATGGGTGTGAAAGGTGGGTGGGAGAGGAGGGTTACCTAGGCGTCGAACAGTGTGAGAGTGTGTGTGTGTGTGTGTGAGAGAGAGAGAGAGAGAGAGAGAGAGAGAGAGGAGGGAAAGGAGGTCATCTGGACGTGTGTGTGTGTGTGTGTGTGTGTGTGTGTGTGTGTGTGTGTGTGTGTAATAATAATAATAATAATAATAATAATAATAATAATAATTAACGGTTTACTGAAAAAATTTTGCAGGCCGAAGGCTGACAATATACATTGGACATAAATGACTTATTACATACATTGGTGGTTTAACAAAAGCCTTCATTAGAGAAAGGTAAAGGAACATACAGTGAACATACAGATTAATGTAGGTTTTGAACAGCAAACACGTAGTGTAGTAACTCCCTCCCAGATGGTGTTAGGAGGGACCTCACGTGGTGTAGTAGTTCCCTCACAGATGGTGTTATGAGGGGCCTCACGTGGTGTAGTAACTCCCTCCCAGATGGTGTTAGGAGGAACTCACGTGGTGTAGTAGTTCCCTCAGATGGTGTTATGAGGGACCTGGCGTGGTGTAGTAATTCCCTCGCAGATGGTGTTATGAGGGACCTCACGTGGTGTAGTAATTACCTCACAGATGGTGTTATGAGGGGCCTCACGTGGTGTAGTAACTCCCTCACAGGTGGTGTTATGAGGGGCATCACGTGGTGTAGTAATTCCCTCACAGATGGTGTTATGAGGGTCCTGACGTGGTGTAGTAATTACCTCACAGATGGTGTGATGAGGGACCTCACGTGGTGTAGTAATTCCCTCACAGATGGTGTGATGAGGGACATGACGTGGTGTAGTAATTCCCTCACAGATGGTGTTATGAGGGACCTCACGTGGTGTAGTAATTCCCTCACAGATGGTGTGATGAGGGACTTGACGTGGTGTAGTAATTCCCTCACATATGGTGTTATGAGGGACATGTGGTGTAGTAATTCCCTCACAGATGGTGTTATATGAGTGTGGTTTGGTCTTAGGCCTTCCTAATGTAGACGGATTAACACATCGCTGGTTGTTGTTGGGTCTCACGGGCCGTTATCACTGGGTACCTGGGACCTCACTGTGTGAAGGTTAACTTGGGTACCACTGTTACAGTTGAGTTGTTCTCACTGACTTAAGCACTGTTCACCACTGTTCACCTCTGTTTAACACTGGTTCCGTTCCTTTCCTAAATGAAATTGTAACTTCTGGCGAGAACTTGTTGATATTCCGGTGGGGAGGAGGGTTCAGGGGAGGGGGTTGGTATGGACCAACTTAACAGTTGACCTGGCTGCTCCGAGAGGAGCGCCAGGTACGTCTTGACCCTTCGGTGGTCAAGGATGTGAGATCGTGTGAGATCGTGTGATAGGTGTGAGTGTGTGAAATGTGTGAGAGTGTGTGATAGGAATTTTAGTCTGTGAGGGTGTGTGAGAGGCGTATGATTCCCTATGAGAGTGTGTGAGAGACCCTGTGAGAGAGAGTGTGAGAGACCCTGTGAGAGTGTGAGAGAGACCCTGTGAGAGAGACCCTGTGAGAGAGAGTGTGAGAGACCCTGTGAGAGTGTGAGAGAGACCCTGTGAGAGTGTGAGAGAGACCCTGTGAGAGAGACCCTGTGAGAGAGTGTGAGAGACCCTGTGAGAGTGTGAGAGAGACCCTGTGAGAGTGTGAGACCCTGTGAGAGAGAGTGTGAGAGACCCTGTGAGAGAGTGTGAGAGAGACCCTGTGAGAGAGAGTGTGAGAGAGACCCTGTGAGAGAGGCCCTGTGAGAGAGAGTGTGAGAGAGTCCCTGAGAGAGAGTGTGTGAGAGACCCTGTGAGAGAGAGTGTGTGAGAGACCCTGTGAGAGAGAGTGTGAGAGAGAGTGTGAGAGAGTCCCTGAGAGACCCTGTGAGAGAGACCCTGTGAGAGAGAGACCCTGTGAGAGAGAGAGTGTGTGAGAGGAGGGAGAAGGTTCACCTGACGGTCTAATAGTCACCCAGGTAAGGCTAGCGTTACGTTGTTAACCCGTATCATTTCTTTACCCAACTACGGCCCTTGTCTTACTTGTTTTGGCTACGTTGTCTTGTTTACGCCTTGTTTAGGTCACGTTGTCTTGTTTTGTTTTGTCACGTTTTGTTTTGTTTAGGTCAGGTTGTCTTTATTTGTTTACATTTTGTTGTTTTGGTCACGTTGTCTTGTTTGTTTTTGTCACCTTGATTATTTTACTGCATTACTTATTTTATTGCTGAACCTTCCATTAGAACCATTAACTACTGAACCATCCATTAGAACCATTAACTACTGAACCACCCATTAGAACCATCAACCTAGAGAAGTCGACTTGTGAAAGAGACCTAGGGGTACTTGTAAGCCCGGACCTACGGCCTAGAAAACAGTGCGTAATGTTCGAAATAAGGCAAACAGAGTATTGGGTTTTATATCTAGAAGAGTAAGTAACAAGAGTGCAGAGGTCTTATTGCAACTATATCTTGCGCTAGTTAGGCCGCACCTCGATTATGCGGTTCAGTTCTGGTGCCCCTATTATAGAATGGATATAAATTCACTAGAGTCGGTGCAGCGAAGAATGACAAAAATGATTCAGGGACTTAGAAACCTTCCATATCAGGATAGGTTAAAGAAACTTAACTTGCATTCCCTAGAAAGACGAAGAGTGCGGGGAGATATGATAGAAGTATTTAAGTGGGTGAAAGGAATCAATAAAGGGGATATAGATAAAGTTCTTATAATATCCGAGCAGGATAGGACTCGGAGCAACGGATTCAAGTTGGATAAGTTTAGGTTTAGGAGGGAGATAGGAAGGAACTGGTTCACAAATAGGGTGGTGGACGAGTGGAACAAGCTTAGCAACTTTGTAGTAAGTGCGGGAACTCTGGAGAGTTTCAAAAGGAGGCTAGATAGATTCATGGCTGATAGAGAGTGGTAGTAACTCTCGACAGGAGCTGCCATGCACAGGCCAACCGGCCTATTGCAGACTTCTTATTTTCTTATGTACTTATGTTCTAACTACTTAACCACCCATTAGAACCATTAACTACTGAACCATCCATTAGAACCATTAACTACTGAACCACCCATTAGAACCATTAACTACTGAACCATCCATTAGAACCATTAACTACTGAACTACCCATTAGAACCATTAGCTTATGTATTACCCATTAGAACCATTAACTACTGAACCACCCATTAGAACCATTAACTACTGAACCACCCATTAGAACCATTAACTACTGAACTAACCATTAGAACCATTAACTACTGAACCACCCATTAGAACCATTAACTACTGAACCATCCATTAGAACCATTAACTACTGAACCATCCATTAGAACCATTAACTACTGAACCACCCATTAGAACCATTAACTACTGAACCACCCATTAGAACCATTAACTACTGAGCCACCCAATAGAACACGGACGTGGAGAGAGAGAGAGAGAAAAAAACTAGAACACACACCAGAGAGCGAGAGTGAGAGAAAAATATATAAGGAAAAGTGAGAGATAAAGAGAGATAGCGGGAGAAGAAGTGAGACATATAGATAGATAGAGATAGTGAGAGAGAAAGATAAAGGAGAGAGAGAGAGAGAGAGAGAGAGAGAGAGAGAGAGAGAGAGAGAGAGAGATAAAGGTAAGAGAATGAGAGATAGAGAGAGAGAGATAGTGTAATTAATTAAACTCTGCCTGTTACCCCAGGGTAGGAAAAATAACGCCGTTTTTATTGCTCGCTGGCAACTCTTATTACGTTCATGGTACTGGAGCGGTATTTTCTGGTCTGACCCTCATAATAGGGGTTGATTTTTTAATGGTATTATCATATTAGTGTGTGTGGGGGGGTGGGGTGTGTGTGGGGGGGGGGGGGGCGGGTGTGTGTGGGGGGTGGGTGTGTGTGTGTGTGTGTGTGCGTCGCTGGCAAAATAATGATGTCATGTTTGTGCTACACTTTAAAATGGTGCTGGATTAGTTAGCGGTTTCTGCTAGATTTGTGCTGTAGGGTAAGATTATGTTAGGTTAGTTAGCGGTTTGTGCTAGATTTGTGCTGTAGGGTAAAAGTGTGTTAGGTTAGTTAGCGGTTTGTGCTAGATTAATGCTATTTTTTTCGATAGTTATTTGTGTTGATTTGTGTTAAATATCTGTTTGTGCTATTTATTTTATTTTTTTCATTCCTGACCCTATTAGTGTTTTGCTAGTATTAGCTAGTGAAGAATCTAGCTATTAGTTACTCTTAATGCTATTGATATATTGATTAGGGAATTTAATTAATGATAAGGGCAAATTAGTCCGGGAACATAGTTAAAAATCGTACTAGAGAGAGAGAGAGAGAGAGAGTGAGAGTGAGAGAGAGCTATTTAGTACTACAGTAGTTAATTATGCTAGTTGGTTTAAATAGCAATATCCGTAACTCTGGTGATGGCTAGCAGGTGCGTTGGCTAGTTAAAATCATTAGTTATTGCAAGTTAGATGATATGTAATAGGGAACTGTACTATTTCGTTGCTATTATACAATTATTTTACATTACTAGTAGTTTGTGTTGCTGAGTAATAGCCTTAGTGCCAGAGAGACGCTTGGCTTAGGTTGTAATAGTTGTGGCAATGTTGTAGTAGTTGTGGTAATTGTGGTAGTTGTTAGTTGTTGTGGTTGTTTGAATTGTGGTTACGATATTAAAAATGATAATGGTAATAATAAAATAATAGTAATAATAATGGTCAAAATAATAATAATAATAATAATGATAATAATACTAGTAATATAAAAGTAATAATAATAATAATAATACTAGGAATAATAATAGCACACAAACACATGTCTCCACGATGGTAATATTGTAAAATAAGTTAGGTTAATTTACAATACTTTTGGTGGTAATAGTGTAAAAAATTGTCTTTTTTGTGGGAATATTGTAATAACGGGGTCTTTTTTTTCTGGTAATGATGTAATGGCAGGGATGTAATTCTGTTAATGCAGCATTTAAGTTAGGTCTTATATCTGGTAACACTGAATCTTTTTTTTATATAATTGTATTAGTAATAATGATATTAAGTATATCTTGAATAATAAAAATAATAATATTCCCATATATTATTAATTAATACTTTGATATCAACCGTGTACCTTGATTATGGTGTATATGGTAATACTGCACGGGTATTATCTGGCAACACTGTATACTGTAGGTAGGGTAGGGCTGGAGGTAGTAGTATTTTATATGGTAATAATGGAGGGTAATTTTAACATGGAAATAGTTTTTTTTGGGGTAATGTTGCACAGATGATATTGCATTTTTTAGTGTGTGTGTGTGTGTGTGTGTGTGTGTGTGTGTGTGTGTGTGTGTGTGCGTGCTATGTCACGGGGTTGTGTGTGGAGGGTTTCAACACCTGCTTAATTATGGTACAGGTGTTGTCATGGGGGGGGGGGGGGGTGGGATCCAACACCAGTACAGTGAAATTGTAGTTTTAAGACAAAATTCCAGACAAAATCACCAACCTTTTGAACTAAGAAAGATTCTACTACTACTACTACTACTACATACTTTTTAATATACTAAGTAATTAACAAGACCCCCGTAGTACAGGTAACAGGTGAACAGGTGTGATGCCAGGTAATTATCATAACATTCCCTTAATAAAACTCTAGAAATATTAAAGTATCAATTATTTTAAGCTAATGATACTCCACCACGGGAGAACTTAACACACGCCAAAAAAAAAAAAAAAAAAATACTTGAAAATTGTTTGAAGTGATTGAGTGTACATTTGTGTGTAGTGTCACGTGGTAAACCTGGACAGCTGTAGGTGATGTGAAGGTGATGTGAAGGTGATGTGAAGGTGATGTGTAGGTGATGTGAAGGTGATGTGAAGGTGATGTGTAGGTGATGTGAAGGTGCCGTGTTGTGCTGCTGTGAATCTTCCCTATCA
>CAUDMG010003318.1:0-47500 GCA_958450375.1 Homarus gammarus | reverse complement strand
TGAGAAAGCAGGGAGAAGGATGGTAGTGGTCGTCATTCCCTCCCTCCCTCTCTCCCCCCCTCCCTACCTACCTACTTCAACTTGCAGGTCTGGCCCTTCCCTCCCCTCCTCTCCCCTCCCCTCTCACTAGCCCCCCACCCTCCTCACTCCCCTCTCACTAGCCCCACCCTCCTCACTCCCCTCTCCCTCCCCACTCCCTCCCCACTCCCCTCTCCTAGCCCCTCCCTCCCCACTCCCCCCTCACTAGCCCCTCCCTCCCCACTCCCCCCTCACTAGCCCCTCCCTCCCCACTCTCCTCCCCTCTCACTAGCCCTTCCATCCCCACTCCCCTCCCCTCTCACTAGCCCTTCCCTCCCCACTCCCCTCCCCTCTCACTAGCCCCTCCCTTCCCACTCCCCTCTCACTAGTCCCTCTCTCCTCACTCCCCTCTCACTAGCCCCTCCCTCCCCACTCCCCTCCCCTCTCACTAGCCCTTCCCTCCCCACTCCCCTCCCCTCTCACTAGCCCCTCCCTCCCACTCTCCTCCCCTCTCACTAGCCCCTCCCTCCCCACTCTCCTCCCCTCTCACTAGCCCCTCCCTCCCAACCTCCCTCATCAGCCAGCCAGGCCGGCCAGCGCCGTGTGACATGCTCTCTCATGCTCTCCCCACGCTCTCTCTCACTCTCCCCACGCCCACTCGCCTTTCTCTTCCCCTCTCCCTTCTCTCTCTCTTCTCTCTCTTCTCTCTCTCAGTCGGTTTTGTCTTGTTTTTATTACGTCCTTGTTGCTTTGGTCTTAGTTTGTCTGTCAGTCCACACACACACACACACACACACACACACACACACACATACACACACATCAGGAATACTTTTAACAATACTATGCAAATTATCTCAGTTGTACACATTTTTTTTTATTGCTTTTAAAACATATTTTGGGTTTTGTAGTCGTTTTGAGTCACTTTTTTATCCATTTTGTAGGTCGAGGTGTCTGGTGTAAGGTGTTTGGTGGTGTAAGTTGTCAGATGTCAGGTTTAAGGTGTTTGGTATAAGGTGTTAAGTGTTATGTGTCAGGTTTAAGGTGTCAGGTGTCAGGTTTAAGGTGTCAGGTGTGTACATAGAATATAATCATGGATCATAAGGTATATTATTGACTCAAGCTGCATCCTCTCGACTCTCGACTCAACCCCAAGTGTCTCACAAAGGCACCAGCATCCCTACAGGTGTTTATGGGGACAACAGGTGTCATATACACTTCATTATGACAACATCTGTTCTCTCACAAATATTATTAATGGCGCCAATGAACTCACAGGTACTCATAATGGTGCCAATAAACTCACAGGTACTCATAATGGTGCCAATGAACTCACAGGTACTCATAATGGCGCCCAGGTAAACCCATTGGTGCACACAGTGTCCCATGGCGCCTCACAAGTGCTCATAAAAAAAAGCCACCAGGTGTTATATATATATATTTTTTTTATGGTAGCAGGTGTTAATAATGGCGCCAGGTGTCTTCACAAGTGTACGTAATTGCTTCCTTTTGTGTTACAGGTGCTCCCAATGACACTGTAGGTTAACTCTCTCTCTCTCTCTCTCTCTCTCTCTCCTCTCTCTCTCTCTCTCTCTCTCTCTCTCTCTCTCTCTCTCTCTAATGTATAATGCACCGTCTCTTCAATTATTCCAAGATGATTCACATTTCCTATTCTCTTTGTCTCCTCATTCGCATCTCAATCTCCTCATGTCTTATCATCTCACATTCCATCATCTACTTCCCATCTTTATCTTGTTTTGTTGTTGTTCCTTATCATTCACCTTCCACTGTCTACCATCTTCTCTTCACTCCTCCTCTCGTACGTTTTTTTTATAATTTTTTCTCTTTTTTGTTTTAATATATTCTCATTTGTTATTGTTTTATCCCATCTGTGTGTGACGTTCGTGTAATATAATGGATGCTTAATGTACAGTTCAAGCTTCCTTCCTTCCTTCCTTCACACGTCCGAAGTATGGGGGTGGGGGGGGGGGGGGGGTGGGGGGGGGGAAGAGAGCCTCGTTTCCCTTGTTTTATACGATTAATGGAGAGCCGTTTGTTTTTACAACTGGGCTAACCCCCTCTTTCCCCTCTTTCCCCTCTCCCCTCTCTTTCCCCTCTCCCCTCTTTCCCCTCTCCCCCTCCCCTCTTTCCCCTCTTTCCCCTCTCCCCCTCCCCTCTTTCCCCTCTTTCCCCTCTCCCCTCTCCCCTCTTTCCCCTCTCTATCTCTACCTATCCCTTTCTCCTCTCCCCATTTCCTTAGCTCTATACTTCCTTTACTCCCTCTACTTCCCCCCCCCCTTCCCCATTTCTCACCTCAGACACTATCTCTGGCCCTCTCTTCCTCTTCCCTCCCCTTTCCTCCCCATTACTCTCCCCTAACACTATCTCTGGCCCTCTCTTCCTCTTCCCTCCCCTTTCCTCCCCATTACTCTCCCCTAACACTATCTCTGGCCCTTTCTTCCTCTTCTTCTTTCCTTGTCTCTACCTCTCCCCTCACCTCTCTTCCCCTCGTCCCTGCCACCCCCCTCGTTCTTCTCCTCTTATCTCTAACTCTCCCCTATCTCATTTTCTCTTCCACTCTCTTTCTCCATTTTCGGTTCTCTCTCACTTCCCCCCTCCTCCTTCCCTTCTTGTCCCTTCTCTTCCCCTTTTTTTTCATTTTTCCCCTTCGAAAATTTCCTCTTACCCTTCCTCCTTTCCTCCTTCCCTCCCTCATACCTCTATTTGATTCTTCTTCTTGTTGTTCTTCGTCTCCTCTCTCTCTCTCTCTCTCTCTCTCTCTCTCTCTCTCTCTCTCTCTCTCTCTCTCTCTCTCTCTCTCTCCAATGGACTAACATTTGAGACCTTATTATTGACCAAAGGGAAATATTTATATTTTTTCTTGCAATATCCTGTAATTATTTGTATTGTTTTTGCAAGGTAGTTTAATCTATCGAGTTATTGCAGTACTTTCTTATCGTCAATGTTGTTATGTCATACTGATAGCGTTAGTTCAGTTTCCTGTTGTACGCTATGCTAATTCGCTGTTGAAGGATAATTCAAAGTTAGATACAGTATATCGCTATTGATTACTGTTATATATATATTTTTTTGTTTATTGTGTCGTACGATAGTTTAAATTTGAATCGATCGCTCTTCAATTGTGGGTCTTTATTATATATATGATTTTTTTCTCGTACGATAAGATTCTTGAGTTTCCTGTTTTTTTTTTTTTTTGGGGGGGGGGGGGGGGTTGTTTTTTGTCGTAAGTTATATCTTGAGTTATAAGCATGTGTGATAGGTTTAGAGACACTACCAAGAAGAGAGAGAGAGAGAGAGAGAGAGAGAGAGACGTAAGTAAAAGTTAAAAAAAGAATTACAATAACTTTCACCTCATTTTTTTTCATTTATTCGTTACACTAATATCTTTATTCCTTCTTTCATTCATTACTTCCTTCCTTCCTTCCTTCTTTCTTTCTTCTTTCATTCATTATTTCTTATTTCCTTTCAATTGTAAAGTTAGTGGTCCTTACGAGTGTTGGGTGAGTAGCCAATCTTCGTAAACTTTCTCCTTCCCAGATGTGTTCGAATCTTTGCTCGACTCAAGTGTTCGAATCTTTGCTCAACTCAGGTGTGTTCGAATCATGTCTCGAACACACAGATTGCTTCACCGACTCTCTTATTCTGAACTTTTGCGCAACAACAACAATAATAATAATAATAATAATAATAATAATAATAATAATAATAGTGTTATTAACTGGTTGGTACCTGGGATATATTTTCTATTGACTGTTGTTAATGTGATTTAATAACTTATCACAGGTGTTGAGTGCTGCAGGTGTTGGTCGTCACTCGTATTAATTGTCGCAGGTGTAGACGGCCACAGGTATTGACTGTCATACATGCTAACCGCTGCAGGTGTTGACCGCCACACCTGTCAAGTGTCATACATGCTGTCTGTCACACCTGTCAAGTGTCATACATGCTGTCTGTCACACCTGTCAACTGTCATATTTATTGACTGTCACATCCGTCATCTGTCATATATGTTGACGGTTACAGTTGTTGAGTGACGGTCACATTACCGTCGCAGGTGTTCACTCTCACAGGTGTCGTCACAGGTGTGTTGCGGTGGTTCACAGGTGTCGTCACAGGTGTGTTGCGGTGGTTCACGTAAACTGATTGGATTTTTGGTGATAATTCCTCTTCATGTTTATATAATTAATCTCTCTCTCTCTCTCTCTCTCTCTCTCTCTCTCTCTCTCTCATTCCTTCCTCTATTCTCCTCCTTTCTTTCTCTCTCCTATCTCAATCTTCTTTCTACTTTCTCTCTTTATTTCATTCTTCTGTTTTCTTTTCTCTCCATCCTCTTTTATATCTCTTATCTTTTCGCCTCTTCTCTTCTCTCTTATCCTCTTCTCTTCATTTCCTTTTATCGTTCCCTTTCTTTTCCTTTCCATTCTTCTCTCTTTAACATCTTTCTATTCATCTTTTTTTTTCACTTCTCATTTTTCTAACGTAGTAGTAGTAGTAGTAGTAGTAGTAGTAGTAGTAGTAGTAGTAGTAGCAGCAGCAGTAGTAGTAAACACGGTATTCCTTCCCATTTATCTCTCTCTCTCTCTCTCTCTCTCTCTCTCTCTCTCTATATATATATATATATATATATATTTAAGTGGGTCAATTGTGCTTTTTATTTCATTCGAACATTCTTTCCTCCCTCCGCTCACCTCTCTCACCCTCCCTCCCTCTCACCCTCCCTTATCCCTCCCTCTCACCCTTACCTCCCTTATCCCTCTAACCCCTTCCTCCCTGCCTTTACTCCCTAACCCCCCCTCCACCTACCCTCCCTCTACTCCCTCCCTCCCCCTAACCTCTCACCCCTCCCCTCAACCTCCCCCCTCACCCCCCTCACCCCCCCCCTCCCTCAAGTGGTAAAGGACCCAGAATTATCTGACGAGACGTGCGTGTAAGGAGACAATTTATGATAATTTATGCATAAAAAGTTTGACAAACATCCAGGCACTCGGAGGGGGGGGGGGGGAGAGATATCGAATACCTCAATAAGTTTTAGACACGGGATTTCTTTCTTTCTTTCTTTCTTTCTTTCTTTCTTTCTTTCTTTCTTTCTTTCTTTCACACATACATACAAACATTCATACTTTTTTATTATTATTATTTTTTGTTTCATTTTCATTTTCTTTTTTTTTTTGTTATTTTTCTTGTTATATTTTTTCTCGCTTTCTTTTTACTTTATTTATTCTTTGTCACTTTCCCATTTTTCTTTATCTTTTTGCTCTAAATTTCGTTTTTTATTTGTCACGCATTTTATTGTTTATTTCTCTTTCTATCTTATTTTCTTTTGTTTGTTCTTCGTTTTTTTTCTCTCTCTCTCTTATCTTTCTCGTCTCCTCCCCCCCCCCTTTTATCCCCCTCCCTCCTTCCTTCATTCCTTCCTTAACTCTATTTCCTCACTCACCTCTCCCTCTCCTTCCTTAACTCTCTCACCTCCCTCCCTCCCTCCCCTCCTTCCTCTCCAAAACCCTCCCTCCCTCCTCCTTCCATCCTTAACCCCCTCTCTGTTACCTTTCCTTCCCTCTAATCTCCCTCTCTCCCTTTTTCTATCCCTAAAACTCTCTCTGTCATCTTTCCCTCCCTCCCTCTCACCCCTCTCTTCCGTAATCAGGTGAGGGCCGACAGTCACTAATACACATATTTTCCCTCTTTATTTCTCACTCCCTCTCCATAAATTAATATGGAGATAAACTTGTGTCGTCGAGGGTGAGGTTTTGTGCCGTTGTAGGGGGCCGACTGGGAGCTTATTACTATATTATGTGGGTTGGTGTTGTGTCGTGTTTGGGTGGGGGAGACTCTGGCAACATGGAAATTTCGTGTAGTTGGGAAGTGTGTTGGGTAGTGTTGTGGTGTTGTGTAGTGTTGTGGTGTTGTGTAGTTAGGTGTTGTGTCGTGGTGTTGTGTAGTCTGGTGTTGTGTCGTGTCGTTGTGTTGTGTAGTTAGGTTTTGTGTTGTGGTGTTGTAAGTTAAGTGTTGTGTTGTGAGGTGTTGTGTTGTAGCATGTTTCGTGTTGTGTCGTGTAGTTTAAGTTAGGTGTTGTGTCGTGTTGTGTAGTTAGGTGTTGTGTTGTGTAGTCAAGGTGTTGTGTCGTGCTGTGTTGTGTTGTGTAGTGTTGTGTTGTGTAGTCAGGTTGTTGTGTCGTGTCGTGAAGGGACAGGCGAACGTCGTACTGCCTTGTGTCGTGTTGAGTAAAAAAAAAATCGTTTATTAAAGTAGAATTAGGAGACTGAAGGGGGGGGGGCGTCGGGGAGGGGGGAAGGGGGAGGAACATGGGTGAGAGAGAAACATGGGGGTAGAAGGGGGGAGAGACATGAAGATATAAAGTGACATGAGGGACTGAGGGGGAGAGACATGAGTGAGGAGAGACATGAAAATATAATGTGACATACGAGGCTGAGGGAGAAGGAGGGGGGGGGGGGGACGGGGAGGTAGGGAGGAAGAGAGGTGAGGAGGAAGAAAGGTGAGGCGACGGGTGAGTGAGATATAAATATGAGGGGTTGTGAGGGAGGTGACGTCATTGCATAAGTAACACATCACCATAAGTAACACATCACCATAAGTAACACATCATAAGTATCGCATCACCACAAGTAACACATCACCATAAGTAACATCACCATAAGTAACGCATCACCATAAGTAACACATCACCATAAGTATCGCATCACCACAAGTAACACATCACCATAAATAATGCATCACCATAAGTAACGCATCACCATAAGTAACACATCACCATAAGTAACGTATCACCATAAGTAACGCATCACCATAAGTAACACATTACCATAAGTAACGCATCACCATAAGTAACGCATCACCACAAGTAACATATCACCATCAGTAACACATCACCATAAGTAACATCACCATAAGTAACGCTTCACCATAAGTAACACATCACGATAAGTAACACCACCATAAATAACACATCACCATAAGTAACACATCACCATAAATAACACATCACCATAAGTAACACATCACCATAAGTAACACATCACCATAAGTAACACATCACCATAAGTAACACATCACCTTAAGTAACACATCACCATAAGTAACACATCACCATAAGTAACACATCACTATAAGTAACACCTCACCATAAATAACACATCACTGCAAAAAATAAAAAAAAATAACAAATCACCCTCCACTATAGCGAGGTGTGTGCGGTCAAGTCTCGTTCAGCGGGGTCGTAAGTGATTTACAATTGTCATAAATGATTTACCGCGCTCGTAAATGGCAAAAAAGGGGACCTCTCTCAACTCAAACTTTACTATCTCGTTAATTTAGTCTCATTTCGTCTCGTAAGTTTTACATTATAGACAAATAAATGAAAAAAAAAATGAATAAAAAAATGGATAATTGGATAGACGCGATGAATTGGGTGTAAATAATGATAATAAAGAAAGGGTGGGGGGAAGGGGAGGGGGAGAGGGGTACAATGATAATGTATAAGTTACCTGACAAGGAAATTATACCGCGCGGGAAGGGGGTGAGAGGAGGAGGGGGGATCACACACACACACATACACACACACACTTCTGCCACTTGAACGAAAAGATATGGTCTCTCTCTCTCTCTCTCTCTCTCTCTCGTTGGGAAAACATCTTAATAGTCGGGGATAAATACGAAATGTCATAAGAAAACGGCGGCTGTATCGTTAAACGCCATTATGTCGCCTTTTTTTTACCATTAATTTTCCATACTGTCTGTTTCACCTCACAGCACTGGAGGGGAGGTGGAGGAGGGTGATGGTGGGGTGTAGGAGGGGAGGGGAGGGTTGGGGGGTGGGGTGTAGGAGGGGAAGGGAGGGTTGGGGGTGGGGGAGGAGTCAAATTTACCGTTTACACAGTTGATGGCGGGGCACTTGTAGCCTGTCTGTCACTTTTAGTCTGTCTGTCACTTTTAACCTGTCTGTCACTTTTAGTCTGTCTGTCACTTTTTAATGTTGTTTACCGTTTTAATCTCGCCTCATATCATTGGCTGTCTTCACGTATTAGACTGATGGATGATTGGTACTTACGTCTGTTGAAGTACTTACGTCTTTTGAAGTACTTACCCCTCTCTAAATACTTAACGTCTCTAAGTACTTTCCTCTTCTCAGTACTTACGTCTCTAAGTACTTACCTCTTCTCAGTACTTACGTCGCCAAGTACTTATCTCTTCTCAGTACTTACGTCGCCAAGTACTTAAATCTCTAAGTACTTACGTCTTCAATAACCTACATCTCTAAGTACTTACCTCTCTTCTAAGTACTTACGCCTCACCATGTAGTAATATCGTAGTTATCTTTATTATAATTATGATAAACGATTAATATACCTTATCGTAAATTATCGTTGGCTGGGTCTACATTCTTAAATGCTCGTTCGTAAAGTTTTCCATCTGAACTGTTTATGTAGTTAACCTCTTAATAACTAACTCACCTCAACTATACTATGATAAAAAGTTACAATATGGCGTTGAATTTGCGCTGAGACTCGATCGTTGGAGGGTTATAATGGGTATCTTTCGCTATCTGTTTAAGTAATGATTCCTAAATAATTCTGTCTGGGTCGCGATGGCTGATTAATACTCCCCAATTGTGTACGAAAGTAAAAAAAAAATATATAAATTACCTAAAGGTGCATTCAGTAAACTTCCCGCCAAGTGTTCCTGCCAAATGTTCCCGCTAAATGTTGCAGCCAAACTTTCTGCTAAAGGTTTCCGTTAAGTGTTCCCGCTAAACGTTTCCGCCAAGTGTTCCCAGCAAATATTCCCGCCAAATTTTTCTTCTAAATGTTCCCGCCAAATATTCCTGCCAAGTGTCCCGCCAAATGTTCCCGCTAAATATTCCCGCTAACTGTTCCCCCCAACTGTTCCCCCAAACATATCATCCCTCAAGTATACTCAACCCGATGCGGTCATTTAAATAATAGATTCACATTGGTCTAAAGAATGATGATATAACCTGACCTTGAACATCTCCCCTCCACCTTGTGCTCGTAAGTAGATGACTTAATTTATTTATTCGATTTTATCATTCCACCGTAACAGAAAAAAAAATAGAAAACTGAATGAATAGTCTTGTAGCAACCATCTCTTGGCAGTGGCGTTCATTATAGACAAAAACATTCTCTCGTATAAAATAAATGCTTCAGCGATTAGTTTGCCGCTAAATTTGATGATTGCGTTCTCGATAAAGTCATTTTAATAATTTTTTCATCTTTTCTTTTCGTTGAGTATTGTTTGTACGGTTTATATTTGGATTTAAATAGCTATAAAGGAAACATTATTGAGAATCATCGTACCTCAGCCATCCTTGATAATTTTCCCGCCAAAACTTGACCAGCTTGTTTGTTTACATCGCGCCAGGAGTTGCCAACGTTAGTATTTCTGAGACGATGATCATCCCTCATAATTGAAAGATTGGACGACCCTCATTAAACCGATTGGTCGAAAAGGATGACGGATTGAAATATTTATATTCTGAATGAATTATTCTACGCTTCCATTCAGTGTAAGTTAGGAAATGTTCGCTCGCTTATATCGGCGTAAATTTCATAAAACATAATCCACTTCCTTTTAAGGTTAACGGGTCGAGTCCAATGATAAGGCAATGTGATAACTATGTTGTTCTCGATTATATATGACCGGTCTGGTAACTGGCCAGTCATGGATGTTCTTCCCTCTTTTTTGTCTCTTAACCGTGGGCGGGTGAAGCCTTTTTTTATGAGGTGTAACGAATAAATCACTTTGAGAAATTGGAGTTTAATTAGGCAAAGATGCGAATATTAATTATTGTGACAGCTCTCGAAAGATTAGCCATTTTTTATGAGGGTCGATATTTAAACGGTTGGAAGTGTTTTTAAGTGGCCTCCTCCTCCTCGCCACACTGTTTACATTCTTAGCGTGGTCAAGATAGCACAGCTGTTTCTTTATCGTAGTGTGATTAAAACGCCTCCTCGCCGCAATTAAAGACTTAGTAATCACCAAGTCTATAAATCCAGATTGTTACCCGTATCTCTGGTGGCATGAATTATCACCTACTTTAACTACCTTAATATTTACATTCATGGTTGGTGTGTAATATTATCATCATCCCATTCGTGGTGTAATGAGGGTTAGGGATTGTTAAGTGAGTGCTGACGAACGACACCAATAAATCCTGATTACAATTTTTTTTTTTTTTTGCGCTTAATGCTACAATTTTACTCCAGTGTTTATTGTTTATTAATGTTTATATATTTTTTGTCTGAGTTATTTAGTGCTTTGGTGTCGCTTGGGTGACGGCGGCGGACTAAATGTGTATTGATTGATATTCGGTGAGATTGTCTTAGTAGTTTGTATTGTTTATCTTCTGTATATATATATATATAATTTTTTTTAGGTGTGCTAACGGTATGTGGAGACTATAGACTATAGTAATATAAATAATGTATTTAGTGAAGGTATACAAACAATGTGCATAGACAGTACAGGTATACAAACAATATACATAGACAGTACAGGTATACAAACAATATACATAGACAGTACAGGTATACAAACAATATACATAGACAGTACAGGTATACAAACAATATACATAGACAGTACAGAACAACATTAACTTATGAACAACAATATATCGCGGTTACTGTGACGCCGACCATAGTAACGGATGCACTTAACTGTTTTTTTGTGTGGTGATGATAATAGTCTGACAGTTTTAATTATCCCTACAGTTATTTCAACAGTCCTTAACGGGTGTTTTCTTATTTTTATCCCCTGATGCCGGATAGGTGTGTGTGTGTTGGGGGGGGGGGGGGTGTTTAACTATATAGCTCTAAATAATATGACTTGTAATATTAACATACCTACATTTTTTTATAGAGATGATAAAGTTAACGAATAAAGTAAAGGTTTATCCTCATAACCTGTTTCTATAACCATAAACCTGTACGGCACATATCACTTTCATTTGTTTTCCTTGTAACAACTAAAGCGGATAGGAGTACGTAATCCGAATGGACAACAAAGTGTCAGGGTGGAAAAAAAAAAAAGACGATCGGGAAATTCAAAAAAAAGCTTACGTGTTTCTGACCAGTGTAATGATTTTATCTTCCTGAATGAGTTAAGTTATTTAGCTTTATGCTCAATAAATTCTCGGTTTTTTTTTTATTGTGTCGTCTGATTTTACTGTTTTTTTTTCTAACCACTCACACGTAAATAACACAAGTCAGATTTACGACTTCACGGTTTTGTTAGCCTTTAGTTGGCTCTTGTCTTGGCCATTACTCCACCTTTCGGACGCGGGAAAATGGATCACGTTTTAGTGTGTTGTTGGTTAAGTGTGGCGCGGGGACCTGATCTATAACTGTTTTTCATCGCAATTACGACCCCCCCTTTTTTTTTTAAGGGTTTTTTCCGTGTGTGTGTGTGGGTGTGGGGGGGGGGGGGAGCGGAGTGTGCGGTCAATTACAGTTTTATGATGGTCATGGAAGGGTTTAATCTGCAGCTCTGGTTTGGTAGCCCACCTGTGCTTCCGCCCCTCCAATTCCCCCCCCCCCCCTCTTTCCCCCCTCTTTTCCACTTCTCCTTCTTCCCTCATTCCCCCTCTCTCCTCTTTCAACCCCTCCTTCCCCTCTTCCTTCCTTCTTTCTCCCTTCCTTCCTCCATTCCGACTTTTCCTCCACTCCTTTTCCTTCCTTCCTCTCTCCCTCCCTTCCTCCTCATTCCTCTTCTCCTTTCCCTCCTCCTCATTCCTCCTCCCCCCTCATTTCCCCTCTCCCTCCCTTTTCTCTTCCTTCCTCCTACCCCCTCCCCTTACCCCCCTTTCCTCCTCCCCTTGTTCATCTTATTTCCCCGTTGTGTTGAGTGTACTCCGTCTTCTGCACTGACTGATGTTATAAAAGCGACGAAATAGACACCTGTACTTAATTGTCTCGTCATAGGTGTTCTTGTTATCCAGCCATATGTCTGCACCCTCATCGATTTTCTTATATAATGAGTTAGCATATGGTTTTCATTATACCTTTAGATTATACTCATCATATATAGACAGGCTTATAAATTATACTCCCACATGCACTCAAACTTATCAATTATACTTCTAACTAATACTCTACTTTAATTAAAGTAGAGTATTAGTTAGAAGTATAATTGATAAGTTTGAGTGCATGTGGGAGTATAATTTATAAGCCTGTCTATATATGATGAGTATAATCTAAAGGTATAATGAAAACCATATGCTAACTCATTATATAAGAAAATCGATGAGGGTGCAGACATATGGCTGGATAACAAGAACACCTATGACGAGACAATTAAGTACAGGTGTCTATTTCGTCGCTTTTATAACATCAGTCAGTGCAGAAGACGGAGTACACTCAACACAACGGGGAAATAAGATGAACAAGGGGAGGAGGAAAGGGGGTAAGGGGAAGGGGGTAGGAGGAAGGAAGAGAAAAGGGAGGGAGAGGGGAAATGAGGGGGGAGGAGGAATGAGGAGGAGGGAAAGGAGAAGAGGAATGAGGAGGAAGGGAGGGAGAGAGGAAGGAAGGAAAAGGAGTGGAGGAAAAGTCGGAATGGAGGAAGGAAGGGAGAAAGAAGGAAGGAAGAGGGGAAGGAGGGGTTGAAAGAGGAGAGAGGGGGAATGAGGGAAGAAGGAGAAGTGGAAAAGAGGGGGGAAAGAGGGGGGGGGGGGGAATTGGAGGGGCGGAAGCACAGGTGGGCTACCAAACCAGAGCTGCAGATTAAACCCTTCCATGACCATCATAAAACTGTAATTGACCGCACACTCCGCTCCCCCCCCCCCCCACTCACCCACACACACACACGGAAAAATCCCTTACAAAAAAAAGGGGGGGTCGTAATTGCGATGAAAAACAGCTATAGATCAGGTCCCCGCGCCACACTTAACCAACAACACACTAAAACGTGATCCATTTTCCCGCGTCCGAAAGGTGGAGTAATGGCCAAGACAAGAGCCAACTAAAGGCTAACAAAACCGTGAAGTCGTAAATCTGACTTGTGTTATTTACGTGTGAGTGGTTAGAAAAAAAAACAGTAAAATCAGACGACACAATAAAAAAAAACCGAGAATTTATTGAGCATAAAGCTAAATAACTTAACTCATTCAGGAAGATAAAATCATTACACTGGTCAGAAACACGTAAGCTTTTTTTTGAATTTCCCGATCGTCTTTTTTTTTTTTCCACCCTGACACTTTGTTGTCCATTCGGATTACGTACTCCTATCCGCTTTAGTTGTTACAAGGAAAACAAATGAAAGTGATATGTGCCGTACAGGTTTATGGTTATAGAAACAGGTTATGAGGATAAACCTTTACTTTATTCGTTAACTTTATCATCTCTATAAAAAAATGTAGGTATGTTAATATTACAAGTCATATTATTTAGAGCTATATAGTTAAACACCCCCCCCCCCCCCAACACACACACACCTATCCGGCATCAGGGGATAAAAATAAGAAAACACCCGTTAAGGACTGTTGAAATAACTGTAGGGATAATTAAAACTGTCAGACTATTATCATCACCACACAAAAAAACAGTTAAGTGCATCCGTTACTATGGTCGGCGTCACAGTAACCGCGATATATTGTTGTTCATAAGTTAATGTTGTTCTGTACTGTCTATGTATATTGTTTGTATACCTGTACTGTCTATGTATATTGTTTGTATACCTGTACTGTCTATGTATATTGTTTGTATACCTGTACTGTCTATGTATATTGTTTGTATACCTGTACTGTCTATGCACATTGTTTGTATACCTTCACTAAATACATTATTTATATTACTATAGTCTATAGTCTCCACATACCGTTAGCACACCTAAAAAAAATTATATATATATATATACAGAAGATAAACAATACAAACTACTAAGACAATCTCACCGAATATCAATCAATACACATTTAGTCCGCCGCCGTCACCCAAGCGACACCAAAGCACTAAATAACTCAGACAAAAAATATATAAACATTAATAAACAATAAACACTGGAGTAAAATTGTAGCATTAAGCGCAAAAAAAAAAAAAAATTGTAATCAGGATTTATTGGTGTCGTTCGTCAGCACTCACTTAACAATCCCTAACCCTCATTACACCACGAATGGGATGATGATAATATTACACACCAACCATGAATGTAAATATTAAGGTAGTTAAAGTAGGTGATAATTCATGCCACCAGAGATACGGGTAACAATCTGGATTTATAGACTTGGTGATTACTAAGTCTTTAATTGCGGCGAGGAGGCGTTTTAATCACACTACGATAAAGAAACAGCTGTGCTATCTTGACCACGCTAAGAATGTAAACAGTGTGGCGAGGAGGAGGAGGCCACTTAAAAACACTTCCAACCGTTTAAATATCGACCCTCATAAAAAATGGCTAATCTTTCGAGAGCTGTCACAATAATTAATATTCGCATCTTTGCCTAATTAAACTCCAATTTCTCAAAGTGATTTATTCGTTACACCTCATAAAAAAAGGCTTCACCCGCCCACGGTTAAGAGACAAAAAAGAGGGAAGAACATCCATGACTGGCCAGTTACCAGACCGGTCATATATAATCGAGAACAACATAGTTATCACATTGCCTTATCATTGGACTCGACCCGTTAACCTTAAAAGGAAGTGGATTATGTTTTATGAAATTTACGCCGATATAAGCGAGCGAACATTTCCTAACTTACACTGAATGGAAGCGTAGAATAATTCATTCAGAATATAAATATTTCAATCCGTCATCCTTTTCGACCAATCGGTTTAATGAGGGTCGTCCAATCTTTCAATTATGAGGGATGATCATCGTCTCAGAAATACTAACGTTGGCAACTCCTGGCGCGATGTAAACAAACAAGCTGGTCAAGTTTTGGCGGGAAAATTATCAAGGATGGCTGAGGTACGATGATTCTCAATAATGTTTCCTTTATAGCTATTTAAATCCAAATATAAACCGTACAAACAATACTCAACGAAAAGAAAAGATGAAAAAATTATTAAAATGACTTTATCGAGAACGCAATCATCCAATTTAGCGGCAAACTAATCGATGAAGCATTTATTTTATACGAGAGAATGTTTTTGTCTATAATGAACGCCACTGCCAAGAGATGGTTGCTACAAGACTATTCATTCAGTTTTCTATTTTTTTTTCTGTTACGGTGGAATGATAAAATCGAATAAATAAATTACACTGTAAGTCATCTACTTACGAGCACAAGGTGGAGGGGAGATGTTCAAGGTCAGGTTATATCATCATTCTTTAGACCAATGTGAATCTATTATTTAAATGACCGCATCGGGTTGAGTATACTTGAGGGATGATATGTTTGGCGGGAACAGTTGGGGGGAACAGTTAGCGGGAATATTTAGCGGGAACATTTGGCGGGACACTTGGCAGGAATATTTGGCGGGAACATTTAGAAGAAAAATTTGGCGGGAATATTTGCTGGGAACACTTGGCGGAAACGTTTAGCGGGAACACTTAACGGAAACCTTTAGCAGAAAGTTTGGCTGCAACATTTAGCGGGAACATTTGGCAGGAACACTTGGCGGGAAGTTTACTGAATGCACCTTTAGGTAATTTATATATTTTTTTTTTACTTTCGTACACAATTGGGGAGTATTAATCAGCCATCGCGACCCAGACAGAATTATTTAGGAATCATTACTTAAACAGATAGCGAAAGATACCCATTATAACCCTCCAACGATCGAGTCTCAGCGCAAATTCAACGCCATATTGTAACTTTTTATCATAGTATAGTTGAGGTGAGTTAGTTATTAAGAGGTTAACTACATAAACAGTTCAGATGGAAAACTTTACGAACGAGCATTTAAGAATGTAGACCCAGCCAACGATAATTTACGATAAGGTATATTAATCGTTTATCATAATTATAATAAAGATAACTACGATATTACTACATGGTGAGGCGTAAGTACTTAGAAGAGAGGTAAGTACTTAGAGATGTAGGTTATTGAAGACGTAAGTACTTAGAGATTTAAGTACTTGGCGACGTAAGTACTGAGAAGAGATAAGTACTTGGCGACGTAAGTACTGAGAAGAGGTAAGTACTTAGAGACGTAAGTACTGAGAAGAGGAAAGTACTTAGAGACGTTAAGTATTTAGAGAGGGGTAAGTACTTCAAAAGACGTAAGTACTTCAACAGACGTAAGTACCAATCATCCATCAGTCTAATACGTGAAGACAGCCAATGATATGAGGCGAGATTAAAACGGTAAACAACATTAAAAGTGCAGACAGACTAAAGTGACAGACAGGTTAAAAGTGACAGACAGACTAAAAGTGACAGGACAGGCTACAAGTGCCCCGCCATCAACTGTGTAAACGGTAAATTTGACTCCTCCCCCACCCCCAACCCTCCCTTCCCCTCCTACACCCCACCCCCCAACCCTCCCCTCCCCTCCTACACCCCACCATCACCCTCCTCCACCTCCCCTCCAGTGCTGTGAGGTGAAACAGACAGTATGGAAAATTAATGGTAAAAAAAAGGCGACATAATGGCGTTTAACGATACAGCCGCCGTTTTCTTATGACATTTCGTATTTATCCCCGACTATTAAGATGTTTTCCCAACGAGAGAGAGAGAGAGAGAGAGAGAGAGAGAGAGAGAGACCATATCTTTTCGTTCAAGTGGCAGAAGTGTGTGTGTGTATGTGTGTGTGTGTGATCCCCCCTCCTCCTCTCACCCCCTTCCCGCGCGGTATAATTTCCTTGTCAGGTAACTTATACATTATCATTGTACCCCTCTCCCCCTCCCCTTCCCCCCACCCTTTCTTTATTATCATTATTTACACCCAATTCATCGCGTCTATCCAATTATCCATTTTTTTATTCATTTTTTTTTTCATTTATTTGTCTATAATGTAAAACTTACGAGACGAAATGAGACTAAATTAACGAGATAGTAAAGTTTGAGTTGAGAGAGGTCCCCTTTTTTGCCATTTACGAGCGCGGTAAATCATTTATGACAATTGTAAATCACTTACGACCCCGCTGAACGAGACTTGACCGCACACACCTCGCTATAGTGGAGGGTGATTTGTTATTTTTTTTTATTTTTTGCAGTGATGTGTTATTTATGGTGAGGTGTTACTTATAGTGATGTGTTACTTATGGTGATGTGTTACTTATGGTGATGTGTTACTTAAGGTGATGTGTTACTTATGATGTTACTTATGGTGATGTGTTACTTATGGTGATGTGTTACTTATGGTGATGTGTTATTTATGGTGATGTGTTACTTATGGTGATGTGTTATTTATGGTGGTGTTACTTATCGTGATGTGTTACTTATGGTGAAGCGTTACTTATGGTGATGTTACTTATGGTGATGTGTTACTGATGGTGATATGTTACTTATGGTGATGCGTTACTTATGGTGATGCGTTACTTATGGTAATGTGTTACTTATGGTGATGCGTTACTTATGGTGATACGTTACTTATGGTGATGTGTTACTTATGGTGATGCGTTACTTATGGTGATGCATTATTTATGGTGATGTGTTACTTGTGGTGATGCGATACTTATGGTGATGTGTTACTTATGGTGATGCGTTACTTATGGTGATGTTACTTATGGTGATGTGTTACTTGTGGTGATGCGATACTTATGGTGATGTGTTACTTATGGTGATGTGTTACTTATGGTGATGTGTTACTTATGCAATGACGTCACCTCCCTCACAACCCCTCATATTTATATCTCACTCACCCGTCGCCTCACCTTTCTTCCTCCTCACCTCTCTTCCTCCCTACCTCCCCGTCCCCCCCCCCTCCTTCTCCCTCAGCCTCGTATGTCACATTATATTTTCATGTCTCTCCTCACTCATGTCTCTCCCCCTCAGTCCCTCATGTCACTTTATATCTTCATGTCTCTCCCCCCTTCTACCCCCATGTTTCTCTCTCACCCATGTTCCTCCCCCTTCCCCCCTCCCCGACGCCCCCCCCCCCTTCAGTCTCCTAATTCTACTTTAATAAACGATTTTTTTTTTTACTCAACACGACACAAGGCAGTACGACGTTCGCCTGTCCCTTCACGACACGACACAACAACCTGACTACACAACACAACACTACACAACACAACACAGCACGACACAACACCTTGACTACACAACACAACACCTAACTACACAACACGACACAACACCTAACTTAAACTACACGACACAACACGAAACATGCTACAACACAACACCTCACAACACAACACTTAACTTACAACACCACAACACAAAACCTAACTACACAACACAACGACACGACACAACACCAGACTACACAACACCACGACACAACACCTAACTACACAACACCACAACACTACACAACACCACAACACTACACAACACCACAACACACTTCCCAACTACACGAAATTTCCATGTTGCCAGAGTCTCCCCCACCCAAACACGACACAACACCAACCCACATAATATAGTAATAAGCTCCCAGTCGGCCCCCTACAACGGCACAAAACCTCACCCTCGACGACACAAGTTTATCTCCATATTAATTTATGGAGAGGGAGTGAGAAATAAAGAGGGAAAATATGTGTATTAGTGACTGTCGGCCCTCACCTGATTACGGAAGAGAGGGGTGAGAGGGAGGGAGGGAAAGATGACAGAGAGAGTTTTAGGGATAGAAAAAGGGAGAGAGGGAGATTAGAGGGAAGGAAAGGTAACAGAGAGGGGGTTAAGGATGGAAGGAGGAGGGAGGGAGGGTTTTGGAGAGGAAGGAGGGGAGGGAGGGAGGGAGGTGAGAGAGTTAAGGAAGGAGAGGGAGAGGTGAGTGAGGAAATAGAGTTAAGGAAGGAATGAAGGAAGGAGGGAGGGGGATAAAAGGGGGGGGGGAGGAGACGAGAAAGATAAGAGAGAGAGAGAAAAAAAACGAAGAACAAACAAAAGAAAATAAGATAGAAAGAGAAATAAACAATAAAATGCGTGACAAATAAAAAACGAAATTTAGAGCAAAAAGATAAAGAAAAATGGGAAAGTGACAAAGAATAAATAAAGTAAAAAGAAAGCGAGAAAAAATATAACAAGAAAAATAACAAAAAAGAAAAAGAAAATGAAAATGAAACAAAAAATAATAATAATAAAAAAGTATGAATGTTTGTATGTATGTGTGAAAGAAAGAAAGAAAGAAAGAAAGAAAGAAAGAAAGAAAGAAAGAAAGAAAGAAATCCCGTGTCTAAAACTTATTGAGGTATTCGATATCTCTCCCCCCCCCCCCCTCCGAGTGCCTGGATGTTTGTCAAACTTTTTATGCATAAATTATCATAAATTGTCTCCTTACACGCACGTCTCGTCAGATAATTCTGGGTCCTTTACCACTTGAGGGAGGGGGGGGGTGAGGGGGGTGAGGGGGGAGGTTGAGGGGAGGGGTGAGAGGTTAGGGGGAGGGAGGGAGGGAGTAGAGGGAGGGTAGGTGGAGGGGGGGGTTAGGGAGTAAAGGGAGGGAGGAAGGGGCTAGAGGGATAAGGGAGGTAAGGGTGAGAGGGAGGGATAAGGGAGGGTGAGAGGGAGGGAGGGTGAGAGGGAGGGAGGGAGGGAAAGAATGTTCGAATGAAATAAAAAGCACAATTGACCCACTTAAATAGAAAGGGGGGAGAGAGAGAGAGAGAGAGAGAGAGATAAATGGGAAGGAATACCGTGTTTACTACTACTACTACTACTACTACTACTACTACTACTACTACTACGTTAGAAAAATGAGAAGTGAAAAAAAAAGATGAATAGAAAGATGTTAAAGAGAGAAGAATGGAAAGGAAAAGAAAGGGAACGATAAAAGGAAATGAAGAGAAGAGGATAAGAGAGAAGAGAAGAGGCGAAAAGATAAGAGATATAAAAGAGGATGGAGAGAAAAGAAAACAGAAGAATGAAATAAAGAGAGAAAGTAGAAAGAAGATTGAGATAGGAGAGAGAAAGAAAGGAGGAGAATAGAGAGAGAGAGAGAGAGAGAGAGAGAGAGAGAGAGAGAGAGAGAGATTAATTATATAAACATGAAGAGGAATTATCACCAAAAATCCAATCAGTTTACGTGAACCACCGCAACACACCTGTGACGACACCTGTGAACCACCGCAACACACCTGTGACGACACCTGTGAGAGTGAACACCTGCGACGGTAATGTGACCGTCACTCAACAACTGTAACCGTCAACATATATGACAGATGACGGATGTGACAGTCAATAAATATGACAGTTGACAGGTGTGACAGACAGCATGTATGACACTTGACAGGTGTGACAGACAGCATGTATGACACTTGACAGGTGTGGCGGTCAACACCTGCAGCGGTTAGCATGTATGACAGTCAATACCTGTGGCCGTCTACACCTGCGACAATTAATACGAGTGACGACCAACACCTGCAGCACTCAACACCTGTGATAAGTTATTAAATCACATTAACAACAGTCAATAGAAAATATATCCCAGGTACCAACCAGTTAATAACACTATTATTATTATTATTATTATTATTATTATTATTATTATTATTGTTGTTGTTGCGCAAAAGTTCAGAATAAGAGAGTCGGTGAAGCAATCTGTGTGTTCGAGACATGATTCGAACACACCTGAGTTGAGCAAAGATTCGAACACTTGAGTCGAGCAAAGATTCGAACACTTGAGTCGAGCAAAGATTCGAACACATCTGGGAAGCAGAAAGTTTACGAAGATTGGCTACTCACCCAACACTCGTAAGGACCACTAACTTTACAATTGAAAGGAAATAAGAAATAATGAATGAAAGAAGAAAGAAAGAAGGAAGGAAGGAAGGAAGTAATGAATGAAAGAAGGAATAAAGATATTAGTGTAACGAATAAATGAAAAAAAATGAGGTGAAAGTTATTGTAATTCTTTTTTTAACTTTTACTTACGTCTCTCTCTCTCTCTCTCTCTCTCTCTCTCTCTCTTCTTGGTACTGTCTCTAAAACCTATCACACATGCTTATAACTCAAGATATAACTTACGACAAAAAACAACCCCCCCCCCCCCCCAAAAAAAAAAAAAAACAGGAAACTCAAGAATCTTATCGTACGAGAAAAAAATCATATATATAATAAAGACCCACAATTGAAGAGCGATCGATTCAAATTTAAACTATCGTACGACACAATAAACAAAAAAATATATATATAACAGTAATCAATAGCGATATACTGTATCTAACTTTGAATTATCCTTCAACAGCGAATTAGCATAGCGTACAACAGGAAACTGAACTAACGCTATCAGTATGACATAACAACATTGACGATAAGAAAGTACTGCAATAACTCGATAGATTAAACTACCTTGCAAAAACAATACAAATAATTGCAGGATATTGCAAGAAAAAATATAAATATTTCCCTTTGGTCAATAATAAGGTCTCAAATGTTAGTCCATTGGAGAGAGAGAGAGAGAGAGAGAGAGAGAGAGAGAGAGAGAGAGAGAGAGAGAGAGAGAGAGAGAGAGAGAGAGGAGACGAAGAACAACAAGAAGAAGAATCAAATAGAGGTATGAGGGAGGGAAGGAGGAAAGGAGGAAGGGTAAGAGGAAATTTTCGAAGGGGAAAAATGAAAAAAAAGGGGAAGAGAAGGGACAAGAAGGGAAGGAGGAGGGGGGAAGTGAGAGAGAACCGAAAATGGAGAAAGAGAGTGGAAGAGAAAATGAGATAGGGGAGAGTTAGAGATAAGAGGAGAAGAACGAGGGGGGTGGCAGGGACGAGGGGAAGAGAGGTGAGGGGAGAGGTAGAGACAAGGAAAGAAGAAGAGGAAGAAAGGGCCAGAGATAGTGTTAGGGGAGAGTAATGGGGAGGAAAGGGGAGGGAAGAGGAAGAGAGGGCCAGAGATAGTGTTAGGGGAGAGTAATGGGGAGGAAAGGGGAGGGAAGAGGAAGAGAGGGCCAGAGATAGTGTCTGAGGTGAGAAATGGGGAAGGGGGGGGGGAAGTAGAGGGAGTAAAGGAAGTATAGAGCTAAGGAAATGGGGAGAGGAGAAAGGGATAGGTAGAGATAGAGAGGGGAAAGAGGGGAGAGGGGAGAGGGGAAAGAGGGGAAAGAGGGGAGGGGGAGAGGGGAAAGAGGGGAAAGAGGGGAGGGGGAGAGGGGAAAGAGGGGAGAGGGGAAAGAGAGGGGAGAGGGGAAAGAGGGGAAAGAGGGGGTTAGCCCAGTTGTAAAAACAAACGGCTCTCCATTAATCGTATAAAACAAGGGAAACGAGGCTCTCTTCCCCCCCCCCCCCACCCCCCCCCCCCCACCCATACTTCGGACGTGTGAAGGAAGGAAGGAAGGAAGGAAGCTTGAACTGTACATTAAGCATCCATTATATTACACGAACGTCACACACAGATGGGATAAAACAATAACAAATGAGAATATATTAAAACAAAAAAGAGAAAAAATTATAAAAAAAACGTACGAGAGGAGGAGTGAAGAGAAGATGGTAGACAGTGGAAGGTGAATGATAAGGAACAACAACAAAACAAGATAAAGATGGGAAGTAGATGATGGAATGTGAGATGATAAGACATGAGGAGATTGAGATGCGAATGAGGAGACAAAGAGAATAGGAAATGTGAATCATCTTGGAATAATTGAAGAGACGGTGCATTATACATTAGAGAGAGAGAGAGAGAGAGAGAGAGAGAGAGAGAGAGAGAGAGAGAGAGAGAGAGAGAGAGAGAGAGAGAGAGTTAACCTACAGTGTCATTGGGAGCACCTGTAACACAAAAGGAAGCAATTACGTACACTTGTGAAGACACCTGGCGCCATTATTAACACCTGCTACCATAAAAAAAATATATATATATAACACCTGGTGGCTTTTTTTTATGAGCACTTGTGAGGCGCCATGGGACACTGTGTGCACCAATGGGTTTACCTGGGCGCCATTATGAGTACCTGTGAGTTCATTGGCACCATTATGAGTACCTGTGAGTTTATTGGCACCATTATGAGTACCTGTGAGTTCATTGGCGCCATTAATAATATTTGTGAGAGAACAGATGTTGTCATAATGAAGTGTATATGACACCTGTTGTCCCCATAAACACCTGTAGGGATGCTGGTGCCTTTGTGAGACACTTGGGGTTGAGTCGAGAGTCGAGAGGATGCAGCTTGAGTCAATAATATACCTTATGATCCATGATTATATTCTATGTACACACCTGACACCTTAAACCTGACACCTGACACCTTAAACCTGACACATAACACTTAACACCTTATACCAAACACCTTAAACCTGACATCTGACAACTTACACCACCAAACACCTTACACCAGACACCTCGACCTACAAAATGGATAAAAAAGTGACTCAAAACGACTACAAAACCCAAAATATGTTTTAAAAGCAATAAAAAAAAATGTGTACAACTGAGATAATTTGCATAGTATTGTTAAAAGTATTCCTGATGTGTGTGTGTGTGTGTGTGTGTGTGTGTGTGTGGACTGACAGACAAACTAAGACCAAAGCAACAAGGACGTAATAAAAACAAGACAAAACCGACTGAGAGAGAGAAGAGAGAGAAGAGAGAGAGAAGGGAGAGGGGAAGAGAAAGGCGAGTGGGCGTGGGGAGAGTGAGAGAGAGCGTGGGGAGAGCATGAGAGAGCATGTCACACGGCGCTGGCCGGCCTGGCTGGCTGATGAGGGAGGTTGGGAGGGAGGGGCTAGTGAGAGGGGAGGAGAGTGGGGAGGGAGGGGCTAGTGAGAGGGGAGGAGAGTGGGAGGGAGGGGCTAGTGAGAGGGGAGGGGAGTGGGGAGGGAAGGGCTAGTGAGAGGGGAGGGGAGTGGGGAGGGAGGGGCTAGTGAGAGGGGAGTGAGGAGAGAGGGACTAGTGAGAGGGGAGTGGGAAGGGAGGGGCTAGTGAGAGGGGAGGGGAGTGGGGAGGGAAGGGCTAGTGAGAGGGGAGGGGAGTGGGGATGGAAGGGCTAGTGAGAGGGGAGGAGAGTGGGGAGGGAGGGGCTAGTGAGGGGGGAGTGGGGAGGGAGGGGCTAGTGAGGGGGGAGTGGGGAGGGAGGGGCTAGGAGAGGGGAGTGGGGAGGGAGTGGGGAGGGAGAGGGGAGTGAGGAGGGTGGGGCGAGTGAGAGGGGAGTGAGGAGGGTGGGGGGCTAGTGAGAGGGGAGGGGAGAGAAGGGGAGGGAAGGGCCAGACCTGCAAGTTGAAGTAGGTAGGTAGGGAGGGGGGGAGAGAGGGAGGGAGGGAATGACGACCACTACCATCCTTCTCCCTGCTTTCTCATTCACACACCCTCCCTTCGTGTCCCCCTTATCTGTCTCTCTATCTCTCTCTCTCTCTTTCTCTCTGTTTCCACCCTCCCTCTTCTTTCTTATTATCTTTTATCTTCCTTTCTACTACTTCCTGCTTCCTTACTACTCCCTCCTCTTTACTCACCCTTCTGCTTTCTCTCGTATCTCTCTCTCTCTCTCTCTTCCTTCTTTTCTCTTCGTTTTATATTTTCCTTCCTTCCTTCCTTCTCACCTATTTCATTCTTTCATCTCCCTCCCTATTCTTTACTCTTCCTTGCTTCTTTCCCTTTACTTCCTTCCCTCCCCTCCTATCTCTCCTGCTTCCAACTTTAACCCTTCTTTCTTCATGTGTTTTTTTTCCTCTTTTCTTTCTTAATCTTCTTGTCTCTTCCTCTTCTTCCTTGTCCTCCTTCTCCTTCTATTTCCTGCGTGCATCAGCTACGGTATCCATGGTGACGGGACCCGGTGTCTCTCTCTCCCACGGCTACAGGGTTTCTCTCTCTCTCTCTCTCTCTCTCTCTCTCTCTCTCTCTCCTATTCCACTTTTCTTCTTCTCACTCTATCCCTTCTCTACCTTCTCTACTCCCGTCACCTTCCTTTCTCTCCCTCCTCCCCTTCGTTTTCTCCTCTCTCTCTCCCTTCTTCTCCTTTCCATTTCTCTCCCTTTTATTCCATTTCCCTCATTCTTCTCTATCATCCTCTCTTCTCCCTCTTTTTCTTCTTATTTCCATTTCTCTCCCTCTTATTCCTTCCTCTTCCCCATCATTCTCCCCTCTCCCTCACCTTCTTTTCTCTCTCCCTCTTCCCCTTCACCCTCTCCCTCTTCATTAATACTTATTCTCTCCCACACTCCACCTGGACTGCTCTCCCTCTCCCTCTCTCTCTCTCTCTCTCTCCCCCTCCTCTCACTTTTTATTAACACTTGTTCTTTCTCACTTTCCACCTGTTCTGCTCCACTCTCCCTCCATCCCTTCTTTATCTACACTTATTCCCTCCTATTCTCTCTCTCTTCTCATTAGTTCATTATCCGTCTTTCTTTTTGCTCATTTTTATTACATTTTATTATTATTTTTCCTTCCTTGTTTTTTTTTTCTTCTTTATTTCCGTCTTTTCTTTTTCCATATCCATTTAACTCCACTGTGTGTGTGTGTGTGTGTGTGTGTGTGTGTGTGTGTGTGTGCTTGAAAATAATCTGCAGTAAAATATTAATAAAAAAAATAAATTAAAAAAAATATATATATATAAAAATTAAATAAAAATATGTTATTAGCTCGTATTAAAAGAGCTCTCAGCACAGGTATATTAATTAACGGGTAGTTGGAAGTTCGATCAAATGAATTTACCTGAAGATTAGACACCTCAGCTTATTTCACCTGATGTTTAAACACCCTAAAGTTACCTTGGGGATTAGGTTAGGTTAGGTTTGGTTTAGTTTTGGTTTAATTTTGGTTAGGTTAGGTTTGGTTAAGTTAGGTTAGCGCCAGGGTGGTTAATCTTCAGGTGAAACAAATTAGGGGGTTAATGTCCAAGTCATCCCCAAAAAATTTTTACTTAACACACCTGGGACTTTGTGTTGTCGAGACAGGTGTGACGAGGTGACCTAATTGGAGGAGTTAGCGTGTTAGTGATGTGTGTAATAACCTCTTCCAGCATACTCTGTAATAAGACCTCTCTCTCTCTCTCTCTCTCTCTCTCTCTCTCTCTCTCTTATCCGGTATAGTATATGTGGATAAATTATTAAAACTTATCTGGTAGTCGAAGTGACTTTTAAGACTAGACACTTCCGATGTATGTATGTATGTATGAATGTATGCATGTATGTATGTATGTATGTGTCTGTCTGTCCATCTATTTTACCATGTATGTATGTAGGTATCTGTCGATATATTTTGCTGAGCATGTATGTATGTATGTATGTATGTATGTATGTATATATGTATGTATGTATGTGTCTGTCTGTCCATCTATTTTACCATGTATGTATGTATGTATGTATTATAACAGAGGCAGGCAGGAGGGAGGGAGGGAGGGAGGGAGGGAGAGAGAGGGAGGTATCTTAGTGCGGCGGCAACAAAGGGGAACTACCGGTTCATTAGTCTCCCTGTACAGCCTCGACGCCCTTATGTTGAGTGCGTCTGTGGCAGCTTCTTCACCCTCAAGTCCATAACAAGATCTAATTCCTTATTCAAAGTCCTTAAGCTATCAGTAACGACCTAATCTTGCCTCGAGTTTGTTATCATCAGAGAGGAAGGTTTGGTTTGGTTTGGTTAGGTTAGGTTTGGTTAGGTTTGGTTAGGTTTGGTTTGGTTTGGTTAGGTTAGGTTTGGTTAGGTTTGGTTAGGTTAGGTTTGGTTAGGTTTGGTTAGGTTTGGTTTGGTTTGGTTTGGTTAGGTTTGGTTTGGTGTTCAGTGTTGTTGAACTAGTGTATTGGGTCACAGGTGTAAATATTTAATACCTGAATCTTTGAACCACTGATAAGAAAGCTATGATAGGGAAGATTCACAGCAGCACAACACGGCACCTTCACATCACCTACACATCACCTTCACATCACCTTCACATCACCTACACATCACCTTCACATCACCTTCACATCACCTTCACATCACCTACAGCTGTCCAGGTTTACCACGTGACACTACACACAAATGTACACTCAATCACTTCAAACAATTTTCAAGTATTTTTTTTTTTTTTTTTGGCGTGTGTTAAGTTCTCCCGTGGTGGAGTATCATTAGCTTAAAATAATTGATACTTTAATATTTCTAGAGTTTTATTAAGGGAATGTTATGATAATTACCTGGCATCACACCTGTTCACCTGTTACCTGTACTACGGGGGTCTTGTTAATTACTTAGTATATTAAAAATAGTAGTAGTAGTAGTAGTAGTAGATCTTTCTTAGTTCAAAAGGATGGTGATTATGTCTGGAATTTTGTCTGAAAACTACAATTTCACTGTACAGGTGTTGGATCCCACCCCCCCCCCCCCCATGACAACACCTGTACCATAATTAAGCAGGTGTTGAAACCCTCCACACACAACCCCGTGACATAGCACACACACACACACACACACACACACACACACACACACACACACACACTAAAAAATGCAATATCATCTGTGCAACATTACCCCAAAAAAAACTATTTCCATGTTAAAATTACCCTCCATTATTACCATATAAAATACTACTACCTCCAGCCCTACCCTACCTACAGTATACAGTGTTGCCAGATAATACCCGTGCAGTATTACCATATACACCATAATCAAGGTACACGGTTGATATCAAAGTATTAATTAATAATATATGGGAATATTATTATTTTTATTATTCAAGATATACTTAATATCATTATTACTAATACAATTATATAAAAAAAAGATTCAGTGTTACCAGATATAAGACCTAACTTAAATGCTGCATTAACAGAATTACATCCCTGCCATTACATCATTACCAGAAAAAAAAGACCCCGTTATTACAATATTCCCACAAAAAAGACAATTTTTTACACTATTACCACCAAAAGTATTGTAAATTAACCTAACTTATTTTACAATATTACCATCGTGGAGACATGTGTTTGTGTGCTATTATTATTCCTAGTATTATTATTATTATTATTACTTTTATATTACTAGTATTATTATCATTATTATTATTATTATTATTTTGACCATTATTATTACTATTATTTTATTATTACCATTATCATTTTTAATATCGTAACCACAATTCAAACAACCACAACAACTAACAACTACCACAATTACCACAACTACTACAACATTGCCACAACTATTACAACCTAAGCCAAGCGTCTCTCTGGCACTAAGGCTATTACTCAGCAACACAAACTACTAGTAATGTAAAATAATTGTATAATAGCAACGAAATAGTACAGTTCCCTATTACATATCATCTAACTTGCAATAACTAATGATTTTAACTAGCCAACGCACCTGCTAGCCATCACCAGAGTTACGGATATTGCTATTTAAACCAACTAGCATAATTAACTACTGTAGTACTAAATAGCTCTCTCTCACTCTCACTCTCTCTCTCTCTCTCTCTCTAGTACGATTTTTAACTATGTTCCCGGACTAATTTGCCCTTATCATTAATTAAATTCCCTAATCAATATATCAATAGCATTAAGAGTAACTAATAGCTAGATTCTTCACTAGCTAATACTAGCAAAACACTAATAGGGTCAGGAATGAAAAAAATAAAATAAATAGCACAAACAGATATTTAACACAAATCAACACAAATAACTATCGAAAAAAATAGCATTAATCTAGCACAAACCGCTAACTAACCTAACACACTTTTACCCTACAGCACAAATCTAGCACAAACCGCTAACTAACCTAACATAATCTTACCCTACAGCACAAATCTAGCAGAAACCGCTAACTAATCCAGCACCATTTTAAAGTGTAGCACAAACATGACATCATTATTTTGCCAGCGACGCACACACACACACACACACACCCACCCCCCACACACACCCGCCCCCCCCCCCCCCACACACACCCCACCCCCCCACACACACTAATATGATAATACCATTAAAAAATCAACCCCTATTATGAGGGTCAGACCAGAAAATACCGCTCCAGTACCATGAACGTAATAAGAGTTGCCAGCGAGCAATAAAAACGGCGTTATTTTTCCTACCCTGGGGTAACAGGCAGAGTTTAATTAATTACACTATCTCTCTCTCTCTATCTCTCATTCTCTTACCTTTATCTCTCTCTCTCTCTCTCTCTCTCTCTCTCTCTCTCTCTCTCTCTCTCTCTCCTTTATCTTTCTCTCTCACTATCTCTATCTATCTATATGTCTCACTTCTTCTCCCGCTATCTCTCTTTATCTCTCACTTTTCCTTATATATTTTTCTCTCACTCTCGCTCTCTGGTGTGTGTTCTAGTTTTTTCTCTCTCTCTCTCTCCACGTCCGTGTTCTATTGGGTGGCTCAGTAGTTAATGGTTCTAATGGGTGGTTCAGTAGTTAATGGTTCTAATGGGTGGTTCAGTAGTTAATGGTTCTAATGGATGGTTCAGTAGTTAATGGTTCTAATGGATGGTTCAGTAGTTAATGGTTCTAATGGGTGGTTCAGTAGTTAATGGTTCTAATGGTTAGTTCAGTAGTTAATGGTTTCTAATGGGTGGTTCAGTAGTTAATGGTTCTAATGGGTGGTTCAGTAGTTAATGGTTCTAATGGGTAATACATAAGCTAATGGTTCTAATGGGTAGTTCAGTAGTTAATGGTTCTAATGGATGGTTCAGTAGTTAATGGTTCTAATGGGTGGTTCAGTAGTTAATGGTTCTAATGGATGGTTCAGTAGTTAATGGTTCTAATGGGTGGTTAAGTAGTTAGAACATAAGTACATAAGAAAATAAGAAGTCTGCAATAGGCCGGTTGGCCTGTGCATGGCAGCTCCTGTCGAGAGTTACTACCACTCTCTATCAGCCATGAATCTATCTAGCCTCCTTTTGAAACTCTCCAGAGTTCCCGCACTTACTACAAAGTTGCTAAGCTTGTTCCACTCGTCCACCACCCTATTTGTGAACCAGTTCCTTCCTATCTCCCTCCTAAACCTAAACTTATCCAACTTGAATCCGTTGCTCCGAGTCCTATCCTGCTCGGATATTATAAGAACTTTATCTATATCCCCTTTATTGATTCCTTTCACCCACTTAAATACTTCTATCATATCTCCCCGCACTCTTCGTCTTTCTAGGGAATGCAAGTTAAGTTTCTTTAACCTATCCTGATATGGAAGGTTTCTAAGTCCCTGAATCATTTTTGTCATTCTTCGCTGCACCGACTCTAGTGAATTTATATCCATTCTATAATAGGGGCACCAGAACTGAACCGCATAATCGAGGTGCGGCCTAACTAGCGCAAGATATAGTTGCAATAAGACCTCTGCACTCTTGTTACTTACTCTTCTAGATATAAAACCCAATACTCTGTTTGCCTTATTTCGAACATTACGCACTGTTTTCTAGGCCGTAGGTCCGGGCTTACAAGTACCCCTAGGTCTCTTTCACAAGTCGACTTCTCTAGGTTGATGGTTCTAATGGGTGGTTCAGTAGTTAATGGTTCTAATGGATGGTTCAGTAGTTAATGGTTCTAATGGAAGGTTCAGCAATAAAATAAGTAATGCAGTAAAATAATCAAGGTGACAAAAACAAACAAGACAACGTGACCAAAACAACAAAATGTAAACAAATAAAGACAACCTGACCTAAACAAAACAAAACGTGACAAAACAAAACAAGACAACGTGACCTAAACAAGGCGTAAACAAGACAACGTAGCCAAAACAAGTAAGACAAGGGCCGTAGTTGGGTAAAGAAATGATACGGGGTTAACAACGTAACGCTAGCCTTACCTGGGTGACTATTAGACCGTCAGGTGAACCTTCTCCCTCCTCTCACACACTCTCTCTCTCACAGGGTCTCTCTCTCACAGGGTCTCTCTCACAGGGTCTCTCAGGGACTCTCTCACACTCTCTCTCACACTCTCTCTCACAGGGTCTCTCACACACTCTCTCTCACAGGGTCTCTCACACACTCTCTCTCAGGGACTCTCTCACACTCTCTCTCACAGGGTCTCTCTCACAGGGTCTCTCTCACACTCTCTCTCACAGGGTCTCTCTCACACTCTCTCACAGGGTCTCTCACACTCTCTCTCACAGGGTCTCACACTCTCACAGGGTCTCTCTCACACTCTCACAGGGTCTCTCACACTCTCTCACAGGGTCTCTCTCACAGGGTCTCTCTCACACTCTCACAGGGTCTCTCTCACACTCTCACAGGGTCTCTCACACTCTCTCTCACAGGGTCTCTCTCACAGGGTCTCTCTCACACTCTCACAGGGTCTCTCACACTCTCTCTCACAGGGTCTCTCACACACTCTCATAGGGAATCATACGCCTCTCACACACCCTCACAGACTAAAATTCCTATCACACACTCTCACACATTTCACACACTCACACCTATCACACGATCTCACACGATCTCACATCCTTGACCACCGAAGGGTCAAGACGTACCTGGCGCTCCTCTCGGAGCAGCCAGGTCAACTGTTAAGTTGGTCCATACCAACCCCCTCCCCTGAACCCTCCTCCCCACCGGAATATCAACAAGTTCTCGCCAGAAGTTACAATTTCATTTAGGAAAGGAACGGAACCAGTGTTAAACAGAGGTGAACAGTGGTGAACAGTGCTTAAGTCAGTGAGAACAACTCAACTGTAACAGTGGTACCCAAGTTAACCTTCACACAGTGAGGTCCCAGGTACCCAGTGATAACGGCCCGTGAGACCCAACAACAACCAGCGATGTGTTAATCCGTCTACATTAGGAAGGCCTAAGACCAAACCACACTCATATAACACCATCTGTGAGGGAATTACTACACCACATGTCCCTCATAACACCATATGTGAGGGAATTACTACACCACGTCAAGTCCCTCATCACACCATCTGTGAGGGAATTACTACACCACGTGAGGTCCCTCATAACACCATCTGTGAGGGAATTACTACACCACGTCATGTCCCTCATCACACCATCTGTGAGGGAATTACTACACCACGTGAGGTCCCTCATCACACCATCTGTGAGGTAATTACTACACCACGTCAGGACCCTCATAACACCATCTGTGAGGGAATTACTACACCACGTGATGCCCCTCATAACACCACCTGTGAGGGAGTTACTACACCACGTGAGGCCCCTCATAACACCATCTGTGAGGTAATTACTACACCACGTGAGGTCCCTCATAACACCATCTGCGAGGGAATTACTACACCACGCCAGGTCCCTCATAACACCATCTGAGGGAACTACTACACCACGTGAGTTCCTCCTAACACCATCTGGGAGGGAGTTACTACACCACGTGAGGCCCCTCATAACACCATCTGTGAGGGAACTACTACACCACGTGAGGTCCCTCCTAACACCATCTGGGAGGGAGTTACTACACTACGTGTTTGCTGTTCAAAACCTACATTAATCTGTATGTTCACTGTATGTTCCTTTACCTTTCTCTAATGAAGGCTTTTGTTAAACCACCAATGTATGTAATAAGTCATTTATGTCCAATGTATATTGTCAGCCTTCGGCCGGCAAAATTTTTTCAGTAAACCGTTAATTATTATTATTATTATTATTATTATTATTATTATTATTACACACACACACACACACACACACACACACACACACACACACACACACGTCCAGATGACCTCCTTTCCCTCCTCTCTCTCTCTCTCTCTCTCTCTCTCTCTCTCACACACACACACACACACTCTCACACTGTTCGACGCCTAGGTAACCCTCCTCTCCCACCCACCTTTCACACCCATTCTCCCTTTCGCACCGCTGACACCTCCCACATACTCTCCCATCTCTTCCATCAACATCTTCCTCCTCCTCTCCCTCTCTCTCTCTATCACCCCTTACAGCATTATATCGTTCGTCTTACCTTATTCCTCTCTCCTCTCTTCCTTTGCTTTCCTCCCCCTCCTCATTCTCCTCTTAGCCCTTCCTCTCTCTCCCTTTCCTTGCCTCACCTCTCAGATTGGGTTAGGAAAGGTTAGGTTAAGTTAGGATAGGTTTGGTTAGGTTAACGTCAGGTTAGGGTAGGATAGGTCAGATTAAATCAGGTTAGGTTAGGTTAGCGGTAAGGTGGTTAGGTTAGGTTAGGTTAGCGGCAAGGTGGTTAGGTTAGGTTAGCGGTAAGGTGGTTAATCCTCAGGTGAAATCAGGTGAGGTGGAGAGTATACAGGTAAGACTAATCAATTTTATCCTGTGTAATATTCACATTATCGTCCCATATAACATTATAATATATTCTAGAGACTAAGTACATCTATATTATCTAAAACAAATGTTAATTACACATTAGTATCATAATTAGTGGGAGTGATTGCTCATACGCTTGTGCTAATTAACCCTTAATTACCCTTACGAGAAAAAAACCCACCAGCACTGAGTCTAATTATACCCAGTATTATGAGCGACGGTAATTATGCTTAGTGTGTGTCGCTTGAAACACTCACCAATAACTGCATTATAATCTTGAAACACTCTTGCAACACTAAGCAGCAACACCTACCGTGATCTTTTGTCGTTTTACCCCCCCCCCCCCACACACACACCTGGATTAAATCATAAATCGGACATTGAATACACCATTATCAACAAGCCAACACCTGTTCTATATGTATACCGGTATTTAATGCATATATACCCCGACAATCAGTCTTTGTATAGGGAACTGTACATCCGGCAAATTAAGTGTCATTACATCCGGCAAATTAAGTATCATTACACCCGGCAAAATAAGTATCATTACACCCGGCAAAATAAGTATCATTACATCCGGCAAAATAAGTATCATTACACCCGGCAAAATAAGTATCATTACACCCGGCAAAATAAGTATCGTGACTATACATGGAAACTGAAATGAATAAGAAAACCAACATGTAACAAAAATGACTGACTAAAATAACTTGAAATTATGTGATATTTTTCTTCTGCTCTTTGACCGTATCAATATAATGTGTAGTCTCCTTTAGTTAGAGAATCTCGAGGCATGAATCATGGTTTTGGTTCATGGGATTCGACTCTCTTATTACGTATTTGAAACCCAAGTTGTATGTAGGTTTTGTGGCTAATTCACACTCCAACAATCATCCGAACGATATGGAAAGTATAGCCACAGATACGAACATCCAAGGAAGTTACCACTAAATGAACAAAAGTATCTGTAATATAATAAAATATCTGGTATAAGGAGAGCAGGCATGCCAACACCTCCTTATATCCACTCTGTGTTCCTCAAAACGGCAAGGGTCCCGATACTTTTTTGGCTGGGTGTACAAGAAGGTGAGATACAGTCCTCGAAAGATTCCTTATTTGTTTACATGATGCATAACGTATGATACTTCCCGGGTTTACGGTGTTTCTTGGACGTGTGGTGCGGATACATATGGGGAGGGGGGAGGGGGGAGGGAAGTGGAGGGAGGGGAGGGAAGTGGAGGGAGGGGAGGGAAGTGGAGAGATGGGAGAGGAGAGGTGGAGGGGAGAGGAGGAGGAGAGAGGGTGGGGGGGGGGAGAAGCTGTGTCCTTGCTTCGAGCACCTGTGGTAAGTCAAGCCCTGAACACCTGCCTGGGACACTTGACGAGAACAGTTGCACCTGGTACCTTTGAGTGCCGGAGACTTGGGTTAATGTGACCTATCGCGGGATACAGTGAACAGCTTATGTTGATGTTTATCGTCTGTGTCAATCCGTATTAACCTAAATCCGTCAATGGTTAGAGTGTTTAAGTGTGTTAAGTCATCTCGCGTTAACCTCAATCTAAAAATAAAATATAAATACAAAATCATTGACAGTATAATTATAACCTAACACACGATAAAAAAAAATCCACAATTCTGATACGCAATAAATGGCAAAGATACCGCCATTTTTTTTTTTTTGGTCTACGAAGTTTACACCAATTAATAAATAAAAACAAATTTATTTACATAATTAATAAGGTAAATGAACTATCAAGAGTAAAGTTTTATAAGAGTTAACTACTGTGGTAAAGATATAATAAGTATTTTTTTTTTTAATGATTTGTATTTTTGTTTAAATCTCGTCGTATTTTAGTGTGTGTGTGTGTTAAGCTAATACCATTGTAATGACTGAGCAAACTGAGAATCCACCTACAACTACCACAACTAACAACATAACGAACATCTAACCAACACCCAACCAACCAACCAACCAACCCCCACCCCCCCTCCACTCTATCGCCGTAACCACCCTAAGACTGGCCAGTGTTGCCTCAATTTAAGTGGCCAAAGTCGAGTTAATTTAACCCCTGGTGAAGATAACAGCGCTAATGATGGGTGTTAACAAGCATCCCCCCTCCCCCCCCCCCAGTCTTAATAACACAAGGCTCTATGATAACACAATAATGATGACCACAACACCTTTAGTCTCGTCTAGTTTTTGTGGTAACTACTCAAATAGGAGGAGGGGAAAGAGAAAGAGGAGGTCTGGGATTTAAGACAGTGCGGGGGTATAATTTATTTTTGATCTATGTAATTTATGATGGTATCTTAAGCCGCGCGTAATGATAGTGATGATGGTGATAGTAATAATAATAATGATAATAATAATAAAATCAATAATAATAATAATAATAATAATAATAATAACGTAATAAAATAATAATAATAATAATTCGGGAATACCTTTTAGATGATCCTTGCATCCAACAATATCTGATGCGATTATACGTCTCTCTCCTTGATGGTTATCTCGTGCACTGATTGGCCATGGGAGGGAGTCTTATACGTTATCAACCCGCTGATTGGCTGTGAGAAGGTTTATATATCTTTTCAGTGCGATCATTGGCTGTGTGAAGGACAACACCTGGTATGCGTGCGTTCATTGGCTGTTAAATGCATCGGTGCGCTCATTGGCACTAAATATAAGTATCTATGCGTTCACTGGCTGTCAAAAACACTAAATATGAGTATCTATGCGCTCATTGGCTGTCAAAAACACTAAATATACGTATCTATGCGCTCATTGGCTGTCAGAAACACTAAATATACGTATCTATGCGCTCATTGGCTGTCAAAAACACTAAATATACGTATCTATGCGCTCATTGGCTGTCAAAAACACTAAATATACGTATCTATGCGCTCATTGGCTGTCAAAAACACTAAATATACGTATCTATGCGCTCATTGGTTGGCATCAAAGCTGACGATAATGCTATTGGCTGGCAGGTCAAGAGAATTAGGGTGAAGCCATAACACCATTAAGTACTGTCAAACCTTCCAAATAAACAAGAACATAAGTCGCTTTTGTTTGGTTCTGTTTGTTTACTTAAATCAGGTAAACAATAGTCCAGTTTGTATGAAATAAATGTAAACAATGGTGGTTTGTTTATGGTGTGGAAGCAAGGGAGTATTCTAGGCCTAGGTAAGAAAATATTTTAACATGCCTAAATCAAGGACACTTCACGTACGTAATAATCAAATGTGTTCTACTTACTTAAATCAAGTCAAATCAACAATACAAACAATCATAAATCAACCAGAAAAAAGTAATAATTTCTCGTCTTGTCATCATCATCATCATCATCATCATTCTCATCATCCACCTCTTGAAAAAAAAAACAGTTCGAACTCATTTCAAAATTACATAATTACATACAAAAGAGCGTAATTAAATATAACTCAATATATTTATACATTACCATCTGGGTCAACTACTTCCTCAACCAATTAATTACATTGTAGCGAGGATAATTAATTAAGATTTACACCGCTAAATAACATATAATAACAATAACTTAAAAAATCTCTCTCTCTCTCTCTCTCTCTCTCTCTCTCTCTCTCTCTCTCTCTCTCTCTCTGACGTAATTTCAACCTGAAGTCAATTTAATGGTCCTATTAAAATCAGGGTCCTATAAGAATTGGGGTCCGGTCTTAATAGGCCCTAGGTTGGGGCCTATTAAGACGGGAGAGAAAGAGGGAGAATAAGAACGGTGTGGGAGGGAGAGAAGGAGAGACGAAGATAAAACTAGTGAAAGTAAACGGCAGGAGGAAGAGGAAAGAGGAGAGGAAAGGAGAGGAAGAAAACAAGAAGTAGGTAGAAGGGATGAGAGGGAAAACCAGGAGAAAGAGTGAATAGACACGGAAGAGAGAGAAAGAACGGGAAAGGGAAGAAAAGAGAACAGGGAGAAGAGAAATAAACATGTTAAAAGAGAAATAATGGTAAAAATTAACTAAAAACAGGAAATTAAAAGTGTTTTAAAAATGATTAAAAAAAACTACAGCTGATGCTAACTTCCTATTATAGAGCCAAACGAGACACACACACACACACACACACACACACACACACACACACACACACATTTTATATAAGCACAATGCATGAAAGAAAGACATATGGAAAATTAAATATGAAAATTGTACACCATTTAAATCACAAGTAATTATTACCGCCTCATTAAAACAAGTAATAAGTACGTCTAAAATGTTCTCAATATTACGAGTGAAAAACCATTGATTATTTTATGACTGAGTGCATGAGAGCCCTTCTAGGTCTCAACCCCCATGCATGATTATCTCTCAGTTATCATCCCCCGTGCATGATTATCTCTCAGTTATCATCCCCCGAGCATGATTATCTCTCAGTTATCATCCCCCGTGCATGATTATCTCTCAGTTATCATCCCCCGAGCATGATTATCTCTCAGTTAACATCCCCCGTGCATGATTATCTCTCAGTTATCAACCCCCGTGCATGATTATCTCTCAGCTATCATCCCCCGAGCATGATTATCTCTCAGTTATCATCCCCCGAGCATGATTATCTCTCAGTTATCATCCCCCGTGCATGATTATCTCTCAGTTATCATCCCCCGTGCATGATTATCTCTCAGTTATCATCCCCCGTGCATGATTATCTCTCAGTTATCATCCCCCGTGCATGATTATCTCTCAGTTATCATCCCCCGTGCATGATTATCTCTCAGTTATCATCCCCCGTGCATGATTATCTCTCAGTTATCATCCCCCGAGCATGATTATCTCTCAGTTATCATCCCCCGTGCATGATTATCTCTCAGTTATCATCCCCCGTGCATTATACACCCCACAGTTATTAACCCCCAATGGATGATAACTACCCAATTATACTCCCTCAATCTGATAATTCCCACTAATCATTTTCATGCATGACCAATCCCAGTCCTAATTATCACCCCCAGTGCATGACACCATCGAATTCATCACCATCTTGCATGACAACTACATAAATATCATTCCTTTGTCATGAAACCCCCCCCCCCCCTCCCCTCCCCTCCTCTTCCTTGTGCATGGTAGTTCTCAATCATCCTTCCCATGCATGATGTTGCTGATTAGTTACCACCTTCTTACACCCATCTGCATGACAGCTCAACAAAATACTCCTGAATCTTAGCCAAATACTTCAGTCTTTATTTTCACTTATAAAAATAATATTCAACTCTCAGGCTTGACAAATTCTCTTTAAATCTGAATAAAAATACAAAAACATTTAAAGACTTGAAAAATTGTATTGTGATATCTCTCTCTCTCTCTCTCTCTCTCTCTCTCTCTCTCTACACACACACAGTTGAGGCGTCTTCTCAATATATGGCAGCCCACTATGACTCAGCAAACCTAACACAACAGACCCCCCGAAGCTGAAAAAAATTTCCTACAGTAAACACCCTAACGCTACCTGGAAGGGAGGGGTGAGAGGGGAGGGGTGAGAAGGGGGGTTGGAGCAGGTGGTGAGAGGGGGGGGGGCGGGATGGAGTAGGTGGTGAGAGGGGAGGGGTGAGAGGGGGGGTTGGAGTAGGTGGTGAGAGGGGAGGGTGAGAAGGGAGGGGGGGGGGGTTGGAGTAGGTGGTGAGAGGGGAGGGGTGAGAGGGAAGGGTGAGAGATGGGGGGGTTAGGTTGTTTCATCATTAGGTGAAATAATAATATCTGGGGTGTCTAATCTTCAGGTGATCTAATTGTCTCTCACTTAAATGGTTATAACACAATGCCTTAAATTACTATAAATATGGATCTTATATACAAACACACCGTCACCAAGTACCCGTAATTAGTTTGTTAGTTTTAATTAGTTAGTCAGGTAGTTAGTTAGTTAAGACACATCCTCATATCTCTTAGTAAATGAAAAGAGAAAAAAATACCTTACGAATCTTTGAGAATTTCGAGGGTACTGAGTAACACACACACACACACACACACACACACACACACACACACACACACACACACACACTACTCCACCTCCCTCCCACTCATCCCCCCCCCTCTTCTCCCACCTTCCCTGCAAACACTCATCCCTCGCCTCCTCTTGCACTCTACACGCTTCTCTTGACACTCCGAGTACGAGAGCGCACTCACTCTCTCCACGTAGGGATACTCCAGCGTCTGAATAGGCCCTTGAGTGCAGGTGACGGCTCAGTAGGCTCAGGTGAGTACAGGTGAATGTTTAAAAGGTTCAGGTGAGTGTAGGTGAATGTTTTAAAGGTTCAGGTGAGTGCAGGTGAGGTCAAAGAAGGTTCAGGTGAGTGCAGGTGAATGTTTTAAAGGTTCAGGTGAGTGCAGGTGAGGTCAAAGAAGGTTCAGGTGAGTGTAGGTGAGGTCAAAGAAGGTTCAGGTGAGTGTAGGTGAATGTTTTAAAGGTTCAGGTGAGTGCAGGTGAGGTCAAAGAAGGTTCAGGTGAATTTTGAGTTGGATTAGGTGAGTGAACGTAAAGGAGAACTACACCTGGGATCTCTTAATGAGGCTCAACTTGATTAACAGGTGTGTCAGTACAGGTGATCTGGGTACAAGAGGGGACTAAGGTTCAAATACGAAGCATATGAGAGACCTTAGTGGTTCTTAGAGACAGTAGTGTGGTTTCTAAAGAGAGCCCTTAGACGTAATGGTTTCTACATCCAGCCCTTAGTATATATTGTAGTTCTCAAAGGCAACCAGCCCTTAGTAAAACATCCTCTGCACAGTCCCTTACTCGACGAAGCTCATAGGTACAGCCCTTAGTTGACGAAGCTCATACGTATAGCCCTTAGCAGACCTTAAGCACCCATCACCAGCCCCCTTAAAAACCCACAACCGTTCCCAAACGATAACTTACCATCATCATCCTGTCTAGGTATGCAGCACGAATAGGTACAGCCTGGTTGATCAGAGCTCATAGAAGGCTAGTTGGGAGCAGCCGACCTGTGGGGGTAGAGAAGAACCCCTGAATCCCAGTTTTTCTCTGTTGTTTTTCTTTATTTTTGAATGTTACACCAATTACAAGCTTCCTTCACTCTACAGAATAGTTATCATTGGTTGCCTCCAGTGCCCGGAAAGCAGCACAGTGAGGAAAATAAATGATATAAGGTTTCTTCTATTTATGATACTGACATAAGTGAGTGTGTGTGTGTGTGTGTGTGTGTGTGTGTGTGTGTGTGTGTGTGTGTATGTGTGTGTGTGTGTGTGTGTGTGTGTGAAAGAAACTGAGTAAGGTTGAGGTTTCAGACAATCTCAGAAACCAAGTAAATGTACGTAAATAAATAATGATTCTTGTATTTAAATAGACCAATAAATTATGTAAAATATATCCAAAATAATTCATAGAGAGTGAGAGAAATGTAGTAAATCTTCCTTCTGTAAAAATAAAGTTAAATAATGTATTAAAACAAAAGAATCTAAAAATAAAATATTGCATTGAAAAACATATCAAAATAAGGTAAAAAAAAAAAAAATACAATAATATGCCCAAATAAAGTGAGTTTCTTTAAGTATAAGACATATTAAAGAAAAAAGTTCCTATCTATCAAGGAACGTAATCTAGTTTTCTGTTAATAAAATCAGATGGTAATAAAACATAAATACACATAAATTAAATTAGAAGAAAAACTAGTGAAAGCTTCAACTATACCAAAAAGCTTCATGGGGGGGGGGGGGGGGTTCACACAGAAACTTAATCTAAGCTTATTTGAGAGAAGTTAATCAATTTAAATAAACACTATAAGCTTAGTTTACATAGAAGACGTAAGGAGACAAGGTAACGACTTTAAAACTTTCACTTTAAGCTTGAAATGACAATAAACTAAGCTTACTTTATCGCGAACCAAAAATCAACCAAACCCCAGAAATAACTAATATTTTCCTTAACCAACACCACACGCAATGCATCCTCCACCTCACCCACCAACAATAAAAAAAACCCATAACTCTGGACCTTATAGACAGAAATTAATGATTCTTGAACTGTCTTGAGATTTGGTCACAATACATCCACACACACAGTTTCATTAAAATCCATTCATATTTATCCAAGTTATCACGTGGACAAAACTCACAGACGGTCAAACACACACATGGATGGAAAACAATACATTCCGATGGCTGCCTCCACTCCCAAGTCATCCCTGGAGTCTTTTTTTTTATTCTTTTACAGTATAATAAAAAAATAAAAGCCCAATAAAAGATGTATTGAGTTCTGGCAGCATCTTGGAACAACTAATAAATATTTCATTCACTGATAAATAATAAAATAATAATTACAGTAGTTGTTTTTCAGTATAAATTATTGGCTTCCTTCATTATCGACTTGGTTTAGTGTCAATGGACCAATTATTGTCTTGCTCAGGTGTCCAACTTCAAAAGAATCAATGAAGTTGTCGTGTAATTTAGGCTAGTGTCCAATAATGTAAATAATGAGATGAATAACAAATAAGATAATAAGTAAAAAAACAAAACAAAAACAACAATAAACCCTTAATTGAAAAATACCCATGATGATAATATTAAAAACAACAAAAATAATAAAAATCAAAACTGAAAAAAAAATTAATTACAATATAATTAACAAAAAATAATAATAAATAAATCAAGAACGAAAACTTTACATCTCTTTATTTTCTTACGTTTATTTTTATCTGCGTTTCTCCTTCACATCCTTTCGTCCACCAGAGCCTAAATAAATGACTAGATAGATTTTTTTTTTATTTCTTCTAAAGATGGTTAAAAGTTTGGTCTCTCTCTCTCTCTCTCTCTCTCTCTCTCTCTCTCTCTCTCTCTCTCTGACTCTCTTTATCTGCCTGCCTGTCTAACTGTCTGTATGTCTGTCTCTCTGAGCTTGTCTATCTGCATATCTCTCTCTTTCTTTCTCTCCCACTTTCCCCTCCCTCTCTCTGTCTGTCTGTCTCTCTTTCCCTTTTTTAATGCTTCTTCCCCTTCACTCCCCTTCCTCGTTCTAGGTCATTCTCTCTCCCATTAATTCCCTTCCCATCCCCCTGGCAACTTACCTCCGTTCCTTCCTCCCGTCACGTCGCCCTGGACAACTGCTTCTTCCATCCTCCTCCTCCTCCTCCTCCTCCTCCTCCTCCTCTTCTTCTTCTTCTTCCCTCTCATTTTATCTCTCTCATCCTTCCTCCTCCTTCCCTGACCCCCCCCCTCGCTCCTTCACGTCGCCCTGGACAACAGATCGCTACACCCTATCTTCATCACCCTCACTCCTTCTTCCCTCCCTCCCTCCCTCCTTCAATCCCTAGAGCCCATTCTCCCTCCTTCCCTCTTAGCTACTATCCTCTCTCTCTCTCCCTCTCCCTCCCTCACCCCCCCCCCCCTGCACAACGCCCGGACCTCTGGACACCAACGTCCCACCAACACCACTGCTATCCTCCCTCCCTACATCCCTCCCTCCCTCCTTCCCTCTCTCATCCATTACCTCCCTTTCTCCATTCTCTCCATCACCATTTTTCCCTCCTCCCATCATCACTCTCCGTCCATCACCACCATCCCTCCCTGCGTACTCCTTCATCCCACCCTCATCACTCTCTCTCCCTTCATCACCACCAGTCTCCATCCTTCACCACCATCCCTCACCACTCTCCCTCACTCTCTCCCTCACTCCCTCCCTCATCACCACTGGGAGAATCACCAGCTTTTCCATCACTGTTGAGACCAATTTCTTGAGCATTAGCAGAGAGAAGGAGGGAGGGTGAGGTGGGGGGGAGGGGAGGGTGAGGTGGGGGGAGGGAGGGTGAGGTGGGGGAGGGAGGGAGGGGTGGGGGGGGAAGGGGTCATGACAGTGCCTCACTCCCCCCACCACCCCCTCCAAACCCGCGAGGAGGGGAGAGGGAGGGGAGGGATAATGAGTGGCAGGGAGAAGTGGGGGGAGAGGGGATAAGTGGTAAAGAGGGAGGGGGAGCGTGAGGCAAACAGGACACACACATACACAGAGAGAGAGAGAGAGAGAGAGAGAGAGAGAGAGAGAGAAGAGAGAGAGAGAGAGAGAGAGAGAGAGAGAGAGAGAGAGAGAGAGAGAGAGAGAGAGAGAGAGAGAGAGAGAGAGAGAAGAAGAAGAAGAAGAAGAAGAAGAAGAAGAAGAAGAAGAAGAAGAAGAAAGAAGAGGAAGAAAGAAGAAGAGGAAGAAAGAAGAAAGAAGAAGAAGAAGAAGAAGAAGAAGAAGATTACAATTATACCCACCAGGACGAATAACAAGACAAATAAAAACATTAAAGAGGAGGATGGAAGACAAGGAAGAGGAGGAAGAAAGGTAAGAGGAGGGGGATGGAGAAATGGAGGAGAGAGATAGAGGAAAAACGGAGAAGGAGATAGGAGGTGTGTAGGGAATGGGAGGGGTGGGAGGGTGAGATAATGGGAAGGAAGTGTGTAGTGGGTGAGGGTCCCATGTAAGGGGTGAGGGTCGCATGTAGGGGGTGAGGGTCGTATTTAGGGGTGGGGGTCGTATGTAGGGGGTGAGGGTCGCATGTAAGGGGTGAGGGTCGCATGTAGGGGGTGAGGGTCGTATTTAGGGGTGGGGGTCGTATGTAGGGGGTGAGGGTCGTATGTAGGGGGTGAGGGTCGTATTTACGGGTGAGGGTCGTATGTAGGGGGTGAGGGTCGCATGTAAGGGGTGAGGGTCGTATGTAGGGGGTGGGGGTCGTATGTAGGGGGTGAGGGTCATATGTAGGGGGTGAGGGTCGTATGTAGGGGTGAGGGTCGTATGTAGGGGGTGAAGGTCGTATGTAGGGGGTGAAGGTCGTATGTAGAGGGTGAGGGTCACATGTAAGGGGTGAGGGTCGCATGTAGGGGGTGAGGGTCGTATGTAGGGGTGAGGGTCGTATGTAGGGGGTGGGGGTCGTATGTAGGGGGTGAGGGTCGTATGTAGGGGGTGAGGGTCGTATGTAGGGGGTGAGGGTCGTATGTAGAGGGTGAGGGTCGTATTTACGGGTGAGGGTCGCATGTAAGGGGTAAGGGTCATATGTAGAGGGGTGTGTAAGAGGTAAGGGTCATGTGTGGAGGGGCGTGGTGGTGGTGGGGGGGGGGAGTGTCATGTGTGTTGGGGAGGGGGTGAGGGGCGGACAGTACCAGGAAGAGGGGACGGATGTGTCGTGAGGGGAGGTGATGGTGACTAGGAGGTGAGAGACCCGTGTGTGGGGGGGAGAGGGGGGAGGGGGAGGGTTAGACAAGAGCCGAGGAGGAGGAGGAGGGGGGTGGTGAAGGGACGGTCGTGTGGAAGTCAGCGGGGGGTGGGGTAAGAGAGAGAGAGAGAGAGAGAGAGAGAGAGAGAGAGAGAGAGAGAGAGAGAGAGAGAGAGAGAGAGAGAGAGAGAGAGAGGTGATGGGAGTGGGAGGGGGGGGAGGGGACAGAGGTAACGGGAGTGGGAGAAGAGAGGTGACTGGGGTGGGAGTGGGCGGGGAGGGCTGCTGGGTTCAAGAGGGGAGCGGGGACAAGAAAGGCACTCTGAGGCGAAAGTGTGATGAGAGAGAGAGAGAGAGAGAGAGAGAGAGAGAGAGAGAGAGAGAGAGAGAGAGAGAGAGAGAGAGAGAGAGAGAACGAAGAAGAAGAAGAAGAAGAAGAAGAAGAAGAAGAGGATAGTAACTTAGTAATTACAGCCAACAATATGAACAATAAAAATGAGAGAGAGAGAGAGAGAGAGAGAGAGAGAGAGAGAGAGAGAGAGAGAGAGAGAGAGAGAGAGAGAGAGAGAGAGGTGGAAGGCGAGTTAGTGAATAGCACCAAGAGGGAGGAAGGGGGAGGGGGGGGGGGAGTGGTGGGAGTCTATAGGGAGTTGGGGGGAGGGGAGGCTTTTGTCTGGTGAGGGGAGGTGAAGGACAGGGCGTGGGAGGGAGGAAGGGAGAAGAGGAATAGAGAGAGAGAGAGAGAGAGAGAGAGAGAGAGAGAGAGAGAGAGAGAGAGAGAGAGAGAGAGAGAGAGAGAGAGAGAGACTCTAAGTATAGGGTGGAAAGTGGGACAGAGAAGACGGGAAGGGGGGGACGAGGAGGAGAGACAAGAAGGAAGACGAAGATACCACAGAGAGAGAGAGAGAGAGAGAGAGAGAGAGAGAGAGAGAGAGAGAGAGAGAGAGAGAAACGAGGAGGGAAAGGAGAGGGAGAGAGAGAGAGAGAAACGAGGAGGGAAAGGAGAGGGAGAGAAAATTACTGGCTGGAGGAAATTGCGGAGGTGGAAGAAAATATGATAAAAGTGGAGGATCTTATTAGTGTTGAGGAAGGAGGAAAAGAACGAAGGACAAAGAGAGAGGAAGACTGGTGGTGATGTGTGGTGGAGGTGGTGGTGATGTGTGGTGGAGGTGGTGGTTGTGATGTGTGGTGGAGGTGGTGGTGGTGTGGTGGAGGTGGTGGTGGTGATGTGTGGTGGAGGTGGTGGTGGTGTGGTGGTGGTGTGGTGGAGGTGGTGATGTGTGGTGGAGGTGATGGTGGTGATGTGTGGTGGAGGTGATGGTGGTGATGTGTGGTGGAGGTGGTGGTGATGTGTGGTGATGTGAGGTGGAGGTGGTGGTGTGTGGTGGAGGTGGTGGTGATGTGTGGTTGAGGTGGTGGTGATGTGTGGTGGAGGTGGTGGTGATGTGTGGTGGAGGTGGTGGTGATGTGTGGTGGAGGTGATGTGTGGTGATGTGTGGTGGAGGTGATGTGTGGTGGAGGTGGTGGTGGTGATGTGTGGTGGAGGTGGTGGTGATGTGTGGTGATGTGAGGTGGAGGTGGTGGTGATGTGTGGTGGAGGTGATGTGTGGTGATGGTGGTAGTCTGATGGCGGCAGACATCGTGGTAATGGTGGTGGCAGTCAGAGGCAGATGAAGAATAGGAGGCGCAAGGATGAAGGAAGGAAGGAAGGAAGGAAGGAAGGAAGGAAGGCAGGAAGGAAGAAAGGAAGGAGGAGGGGAGACAGCAGAGAAGAGAAATGAGACGCGAAGAGAGAGAGAGAGAGATTGCAAGAAAAGTGAGGGCAAGTGAGAAGGAGGGGAAAGAGGAAATGAGAATATGTGAGAGGGAAGGAAGAGTGAGAGTAAGTGGGAGGGAAGGGAAAGAAAATGAGAGCATGATAGAGGGAAGGAGAGGGGACGTGAAAGCATGAGTGAGGGGAGGAGAGAAGGGGACGTAAGAGCATGGGAGAGAGAGAGAGGGGGAGAAAGAGAGAGGGAGAAAGGGAGGGAAGGGAGAGGAAGTGTTACACCATTAGAGAGGGAGGGAAAAGGAGAAGTGAGAGCATGTGAGGGGAGAGGGGGGGAAGGAAGTGAGAGCATGTGAGAGGGGAAGTGAGGGGAGACGGAGGAGGCAGAGCGGCGCCACACTCCCAAGACAACAACAACAACACTCGCCGCAGGAGGGCCAGAGAGAGAGAGAGAGAGAGAGAGAGAGAGAGAGAGAGAGAGAGAGAGAGGAAGGGAATGTCAGGGAGAACCAGGATGAGGGAGTGAGAGCCAGGATGAGAGGGCGAGGAATAAAGGAAGGCAAGGGAGTTCCATAAAGAGTTAAAGTGACCCAAGCTGACCTCAAGATGACCTAGGCTGACCCGAAATGACCCAGATTAATCCAAGATGACTCAGCTTACCTAAAGATGACCCAGAATGATTCAAAATGACCCAAGATGACCCAGGCTGACTCAAGATGACCCAGGCTGACCTCAATATGACCCAGGCTGACCCAAGACGACCGAAACTGACCCAAGAAGACCCAGGCTCACCCAAGATAGGCCAGAGGGGGTAGGTAGAGCCATCACCCCACACATACGAACAAGTCTTGGTTATGTTAGGCAGTCGAGAGAGAGAGAGAGAGAGAGAGAGAGAGAGAGAGAGAGAGAGAGAGAGAGAGAGAGAGAGAGAGAGAGAGAGAGAGAGAGAGAGAGCCACATATACAAGTGTCACCCCTCAAAACAAGTGTTACTGTGAGTCAAGAAAAAGAGGTTAGGTTAAGTATATAATCTAGGAGAGGTTAGCAGTATGGACCGGAGTACATTAGACTTGCAAATGGGCACTTTCCAATACCCTTTATTTGGGGGGGGGAGGGGAGAGTGGGAGGGGTAGGAAGGGAGGTAGGAAGGGAGGGGGAGGGAGGGGGGGGTGGGGTGGGGAGGGGGGTATGGGGAGGGAGGGGGGATGGGGTGGGACGGGGGATGGGGAGGGCGGGGGGGTGGGGAGGAGGAGGGGGGAGAAGGGAAGAGGGGAAGGGGAAAAGAAGAGGGAAGGGGAAAAGAAGGGGGAAAAGAAGGGAGAAGGGAGGGACAATGCTTTAAACATTCTATA
>CAUDMG010003317.1:0-12482 GCA_958450375.1 Homarus gammarus | reverse complement strand
TGTATGTATATTATGTATGCTGGATTATATGTCATGTATGTATATTATGTATGTGCTCCATTTATGTAGCTAGCAGCGTGTGGCAATGTTATTACCATATCCCACATGCTTAATTAATGTGCCTGGCGACGTATGGAAGCTGCTAATGTATCACTTGCCATACGTCGCCTATAGCAGTTGACAAGGAGCCTAGCCAGGGAGACCGCTGCTCTCCTCTGTGTACATACTCTTATCCAGTAAACCGAACCTACAAAACTATACAGGTGTTTGTGTTCTCTCCTGTATATAGAACTTATTATTCAGAACCTAACATGGCGCAGTGATCCGATCTTACTGGATAATTACGAGTGAAAGTGCAAAGTCTGTGGAAAGCCGGCGTACGGACTCCTCTCTCGCTTGGGTCAACTCCCGCGCGTCATCCCTGCTCGAAGAATTTCGCAACTTTGAGCAGTGTCAGTGACAGTGATTTTCTGTGAAGTGTTTAGTGCATTGTGTGTTTCGTGCCATTCATGTGTGACCTTGTTCTAAAGGATTCCCAAGGTATACGGCACGTTCTGGGCATTTGTAAGGAGTAGAGTTCAGTGCACCCGTCTCTGACCGCGTTCTGAGGGTAACTGGACTGACTGGGAGTCGCCGCGCCTCTCCCTCCACCCCCCTCACAGCGCCGCCTCCACCCCCCCTCACAGCTGGGGCGAGACGCTTTGCCCGCCCGGGACACACACTCACTCGCACACGTACATGTACTAACACTCGCTGACCGCGCGGCTTCCTTATATATATTTTATATATATAATCTACTTATCTGTGTATTTAATTAATTTTTTGTCTGAAATCTTGTTGATACGACGGGCTGACCGGTCAACACTGATTTAAGACATAGTACACAGATGAAGTAGTTATGTCTCACGCCTTACGTAGCCGTGGACCCAGAGCCTGGATGAGCCAGGCGGGTGATAGCCCCGCAGAGATGGATGACCAGGCCGGCCACGACGCTCCAGCCCCCACATCGCGCAGTCCCTCACCTCAATATTCAGCGTTGTCTCCAGAGATAATTGCTTTACTGAAGTTTATGAGAGATGAGAAACGCGAGGATGAAGCCCACAGACGTTTGGCGGATGAGCACAGAAGGCAAGCAGAGGCAGAACGAGACAACCAACGGAGATTGGAAGACAGTGAACGGTTTGAAGCCTTGATATCTCGCCTCACTGTTAACCAAGCCCCTGGCTCTAACACTGCCTCGGTACTGACTGGTTCAGATACCCCATCCATGCTTCCTTCACACCCCCCAGCCCCACCTAAAGCAGCAGCTCAAACACCGCCCATCTTGAAGCCTGATGTGAATTTCCAGACTTTTCGTGAATGGCGGCGACGGTGGACTGATTACTCTACAATGGTGGATCTCCAGAGTTTGTCACAGCCTAAACAACTCATCCAACTGCGTATGTGCCTGTCCTTGGAAATTCAGCGTGTCTTGGAACATACGTTGCAGGTACCCCCAACCTCTTCGCTGTCTGTAGAGGAGGTACTGGACGTTCTACAACGGCACATCAAAGGACAGCAGAATGAAGCTCTGCGCAGGAGGGAATTGTTTAGCTGCAGACAGATGGAGGGTGAGTCTTTTGATGCCTTTTACGTGCGTCTTAAGAGAGCCTCGGAAGAGGTAGATATATGTCCAGGCCACCACCAGCAGTGCGAGGAGACCCAGTTGAGGCAGGTGATCCTGATGGGTGTTAAGGACGAGGAACTTGTCCAACGCCTCACCTCCCTCGACTCTTCCTCTTCTCTTAAGGATGTGTTGACGATATGTCGCTCCTATGAGGCTGCCAGGTGTGCCACCTCTGCCATCCGTGCTCCCCCTACAGCTGTACGCGCTGTGTCCCGGTACAAGAAGGACAAGAAGTCTGTTCCTACGCCTTCGCCCACCACGTCCACGCCCGGTTTATTTTGCAACAACTGTGGTAAGCAGCACGGAACACAGGTGTGTCCAGCTGCTCAGTCTACCTGCAACAGTTGTGACCGTAAGGGCCACTGGTCACTCACAGTACGGTGCCCAGCCAAACGCGTCCAGTGCAATGTGTGTGGTCGTCTGGGCCACTATGACAAGTGTTGCCCTTCCAACATACCCAAGGGACCGCGTCGGCGGAAGCTTCAGCCCCCTTCCACCAGAGAGGGCCGCCCACAGCCTTCCAATCAGAGGCACGACGACTCCTGACAACGCTCGAGCCACATTAGGAATGTGTGCTCCCCCCCGCGTCCCAGGACCAAAGTCCCCCAGTACATCAGCGTCATCGTGACCTACGGCGGTGTGTCATCCCGTCTTCAGATGTTGCCCGACACCGGCGCTGATGCTACAGTCATCGGTCCCCAGCATTTGCAATGCTTGGGGCTCTCTCCAAGTGATCTAGGACCGCCCCCCAAGGATCTCCGCTTTATGGCAGATGGTTCACAGATGACCCCGGCCCTAGGTTCACTCTATGCACACGTCACCTTTGGCAACAGGTCGTGTCAAGCCTGGATTGATGTGCATAATGGCGTCCCGACTCCTTTGCTGTCCTACAGACATTGCCAAGAGTTGGCCATCATCTCCCAGGACTTCCCAACACCGATTCTCGAGGTAAAACACGCCAACAGGGTGCACGAAGGGAGCAGCAACTACCCTGCTGCCGCCCTGCCCCTACCTCTGGCCAGTGACACCTCTCCTTCGGTAGTTGTCCCTGCTGCTTCAAGTCTCCACGCCTTGGCTCGCCTCCACGACAGTCACTGTGGAGCCGAGGCCACCAAACGGCGTGCAAGACAGACTGTGTTCCGGCCTGGCATCGACCCCGACATCTCCAATGCTGTCCGGGTGTGTAAGCCCCGCCGCGTATTACAACCCAGCCAGCAGCAGGAATCCTTTATGAGTGACGACAACCCCACCCGCCCCTTTGAGTCTGTGTCGGCCGACTTTTTCTGTGTGTCAGGAAAGTCCTTCCTCGTTATCGTCGACCGTCTCTCTGGTTGGCCGGTTGTCATCAAGTGCGGTAATGACACGACGTCTGCCGCCACCATCAGCAAGTTCCGCCACTACTTCCGTGACGTGGGCGTTCCTGCACGCCTGCGAACCGACGGAGGGCCTCAGTTCACAAGCCGGGACTTTGCTGTGTTCCTTGACCGATGGGGAGTCCGGCATGTGTTGTCATCGCCCCATTACCCGCAGTCCAACGGCCACGCTGAGGCTGCTGTCAAATCCCTGAAGCACCTCATCCTTAAGGTGGCCCCTTCTGGGAACATTGACTGCGAGGCCTTCGACAGGGGTCTTCTTGAACTCCGCAACACACCTAACTACACCGGACGCTCCCCTGCCCAGGTCTTGTATGACGCCCCTTCGGTCTTGTGTCCCTGCTCACCCTCAATCCTTCTCCAAGGAGTGGCAGGCCAAGACAGAGGATTGTGATCGCCGAGCCGCCGAACGTGTTCAGGACGTCGTCGCCCGCTACAATGACCACGCCCGTTCTCTCCCCAGGTTGAGTGTCGGCACCCAAGTCCGTGTTCAGGACCCGACCTCCCTACGTTGGGACAAAGTAGGCGTAGTCATGGGTCTCGGCAGGTCACGGGACTACCAGGTGCGGTTACCCAGTGGTCGTGTGTGGTGGAGGAACCGCCGTTTCCTCCGACCCGTAACAATGCCGTCTGCTGGCCCCGCCACCAGTGTTGAGTCCCATACCCTTCCCAGTGATGAAGTCCCTCGACGCTCAGAACGGATCCAAAAGAAAAGGTCCGCTCAAGACTTTGCTATGAGCGTATAGGGGGGAGGGAGGTGTATGTATATTATGTATGCTGGATTATATGTCATGTATGTATATTATGTATGTGCTCCATTTATGTAGCTAGCAGCGTGTGGCAATGTTATTACCATATCCCACATGCCTAATTAATGTGCCTGGCGACGTATGGAAGCTGCTAATGTATCACTTGCCATACGTCGCCTATAGCAGTTGACAAGGAGCCTAGCCAGGGAGACCGCTGCTCTCCTCTGTGTACATACTCTTATCCAGTAAACCGAACCTACAAAACTATACAGGTGTTTGTGTTCTCTCCTGTATATAGAACTTATTATTCAGAACCTAACAGCAGGTGCATTGCTCATGGTTTAAGGTGGCAGGTGTATTGCTCATTGTTTAAGGTGGCAGGTGTATTGCTCATGGTTTAAGGTGGCAGGTGTATTGTTCATCGTTTAAGGTGGTAGGTGTATTGTTCATCGTTTAAGGTGGTAGGTGTATTGCTCATGGTTTAATGTGGCAGGTGTATTGTTCATGGTTTAAGGTGGCAGGTGTATTGCTCATGGTTTAAGGTGGCAGGTGTATTGTTCATGGTTTAAGGTGGTAGGTGTATTGCTCATGGTTTAAGGTGGCAGGTGTATTGCTCATGGTTTAAGGTGGCAGGTGTATTGTTCATGGTTTAAGGTGGCAGGTGTATTGCTCATGGTTTAATGTGGCAGGTGTATTGTTCATGGTTTAAGGTGGCAGGTGTATTGCTCATGGTTTAAGGTGGCAGGTGTATTGCTCATGGTTTAAGGTGGTAGGTGTATTGTTCATGGTTTAAGGTGGCAGGTGTATTGTTCATCGTTTAAGGTGGCAGGTGTATTGCTCATGGTTTAAGGTGGTAGGTGTATTGTTCATCGTTTAAGGTGGCAGGTGTATTGTTCATCGTTTAAGGTGGTAGGTGTATTGTTCATGGTTTAAGGTGGCAGGTGTATTGTTCATCGTTTAAGGTGGTAGGTGTATTGTTCATGGTTTAAGGTGGTAGGTGTATTGTTCATGGTTTAAGGTGGCAGGTGTATTGTTCATCGTTTAAGGTGGCAGGTGTATTGCTCATGGTTTAAGGTGGCAGGTGTATTGCTCATGGTTTAAGGTGGCAGGTGTATTGCTCATGGTTTAAGGTGGCAGGTGTATTGCTCATGGTTTAAGGTGGCAGGTGTATTGCTCATGGTTTAAGGTGGCAGGTGTATTGTTCATCGTTTAAGGTGGCAGGTGTATTGTTCATCGCTTAAGGTGGCAGGTGTATTGTTCATCGCTTAAGGTGGTAGGTGTATTGCTCATGGTTTAAGGTGGTAGGTGTATTGCTCATGGTTTAAGGTGGTAGGTGTATTGTTCATCGTTTAAGGTGGTAGGTGTATTGCTCATGGTTTAAGGTGGCAGGTGTATTGCTCATGGTTTAAGGTGACAGGTGTGTTTCTTTTGGTTTAAGGTGACAGATGTATTCCTCAAACCGCTTTGTCATCAGTGTGGGATGATTGGTATACCTGTATATAAGGAACAGCCAGATGGAAGAACTTTATTTAATGGTAATGCTTTGGTACGGGGGTGGAGGGGAGGGGTAAATGTAATTGTAACAACTGATCCCTGAAGTACATTTTAGGTTGAGGGAAGAAGCTGGGGGTGATCCTTGATGGGGGGGGGGGGGGGGGAGGGTCCGAGTCTTAACTTGAGATCTGAATCTTAGCTTTACGAGTGAGAGTCTCTGATGATGATGTATAGTGATGTAATTGATTGACTCTGACGTTCCAGGGTGGTGAAGGACTTGATCAAAGATAGAATGGGAACTGAATTGGACTTCAGCAAATAGGGAATGTGTTGCAGTTTATGTTGCTGCTGAACTGGATTGCATGGGGATTAAATTTGACTGAACACACTTTATTGGACTGAACGGAGACTAATTGGAGTTAATGGGGACTGAATTAACTCCTCTACTGGTGGATGATATTAGTTGTTACTGGGGGCAGGTAGTCGCTGATAAAGGCACATATACCTTCACCTGCCTAAGTTTGAGGAACATGTCATCCCGTCAGAGGAGATGAAGTTTAACAAGGTATCAGGAGATAGGTGGGCTGGGTGGTGACATCTTCTATCCGGTCAAGACTAATATTGGGAAGTTTAAAGTGTCGACGAAAAAAATATGTCACCAGTTCTTAGTAGGATGATCCACTCCAACTAGTCCTAGATTGTTCGGACGCTTTCGGTCGTCTACATAATCCAGGTGATCCATCGTCCTGACAGCTTCGTCTTAAGTTTACTGTTCCTCTTCCTTCTCACAGCCATTGAAATGTCGCCCTAAGTGTTCGATTCACTAATGTCGTCACCAGCTTTGATTACAGGTCACGCATTCCGCCTTGGCAGACTTCCAGGCATTTTATGACCTCGTTCTATTTAACAGTGAGACGACGGCTCACTGTTCGCTGTGGTGGTGTGTTTCTGTGATGGTGGTGTGTTACTGTGGTGGTGGTGTTGTGATACTGTGGTGTTGTGTTACTGTGGTGGTGGTGTGTTACTGTGGTGGTGGAGCTACTGTGGTGATGGTGGTGTTACTCTGGTGGTGGAGTGTGACTGTGGCAGGGTTGTGACACTGTGGTGGTGTTACTGCGGTGGTGGTGTGATACTGTGGTGGTGTTGTATTGCGTTATAAAATGCTGATTTTTTTTGTATAGTCTTAAAATTGTATTTGTTAATTATTGAATTGCATTGCTATTGATATTCTATTGCATAACTTTGAGTATATTGAGTTATGTTATTGTTGCATAATTATGATTGTTATTTCATGATGTTTTGTGTTGCTGTGGTATATTTTCGATCATGTAGCGTCTTGTATTATATAAGTGTACAAAAAAGTACCACACAGACCATTGGTTTATATACGAAACATAATTATTCCCCTTTATGCAGACTCCATTACCTTACGCCTGACAGACTCTTCACAGGACGTTCCTGGTAACTAAACAATGCGTGTCCCCAGGTGTGTTAATGATCTCTGTTCCTTTGTTTGTTTCTTTGTTACTAATGTCTTTACTGTACTTACATATACACAGGTACACATTAATATTAGTATATACACATACATAGATATTGATCCTTACACACCCGTATCTACTCACACAAACACTTGTATACCAATACTGTCATACTTTTCAGTACACATACACACCCCAACACTCAACTCACCTACCCATACTTTCCACACCCTAACCCACCCACACATTAACCCCCCTCACACCCCAACCCCTCACACACCCCAACCCCCCTCACACCCCAACCCCTCACACACCCCAACCCCCCACACACCCCAACCCCCCACACACCCCAACCCCCCACACACCCCAACCCCCCACACACCCCAATCCCCCACACACCCCAACCCCCCACACACCCCAACCCCCCACACACCCCAACCCCCTCACACACACCAACCCCTCACACAACCCAACCCCCACACAACCCATCCCCCACACACCCCAACCCCCACACACCCCAACCCCTCACACACCCCAACCCCTCACACACCCCAACCCCTCACACAAACCAAACCCCCACACACCCCAAACCCCCACACACCCCAAACCCCCCACACCCCAACCCCCCACACACCCCAACCCCCCACACACCCCAACCCCCCACACACCCCAACCCCTCACACACCCCAACCCCCACACACCCCAACCCCTCACACACCCCAACCCCCACACACCCCAACCCCCACACACCCAACCCCCACACACCCCAACCCTCACACACCCCAACCCCCCACACACCCCAACCCCCACACACCCCAACCCCACACACCCCAACCCCCACACACCCTAACCCCCACACACCCTAACCCCCACACACCCTAACCCCCACACACCCTAACCCCCACACACCCTAACCCCTCACACACCCCAACCCCTCACACACCCCAACCCCTCACACACCCCAACCCCTCACACACCCCAACCCCTCACACGCCCCAACCCCCTCACACACCCCAACCCCCCCACATACCTCAACCCCCCCACATACCTAAACCCCCACATACCTCAACTCCCACACACCCCAACCCCTACGCACACGAACCTCTCCACACACACGAACCCCTTCCCACACACACAAACTCCCCACACACACACTAACCCCCCCCCCACACACACACCAACCCCCCCCCACACACACACCAACCCCCCACACACACACACCAACCCCCCCCACACACACACACCAACCCCCCCCCACACACACCAACCCCCCCACACACACACACCAACCCCCCCCCACACACACCAACCCCCCCACACACACACCAACCCCCCCACACACACACCAACCCCCCCCCACACACACCAACCCCCCCCCACACACACACCAACCCCCCCCCACACACACCAACCCCCCCCCACACACACACCAACCCCCCCACACACACACACCAACCCCCCCACACACACACACCAACCCCCCCCACACACACACCAACCCCCCCACACACACACACCAACCCCCCCACACACACACCAACCACCCCACACACACCAACCCCCCCACACACACACCCAACCCCCGTCCACACACACCCAACCCCCCACACACACCAACCCCCGTCCACACACACCCAACCCCCCACACACACCAACCCCCCCCACACACCAACCCCCCCCACACACCAACCCCCCCACACACCAACCCCCCCACACACACACCAACCCCCCCACACACACACACCAACCCCCCCACACACACACCAACCCCCCCCCCCCACACACACCAACCCCCCCACACACACACCAACCCCCCCCACACACACACCAACCCCCCCACACACACACCAACCCCCCCACACACACACCCAACCCCCGTCCAGACACACCCAACCCCCGTCCACACACACCCAACCCCCGTCCACACACACCCAACCCCCCACACACACCCAACCCCCCACACACACCAACCCCCCCCACACACACACCAACCCCCCCACACACACACACCAACCCCCCCACACACACACCAACCCCCCCCACACACACACCAACCCCCCCCACACACACACCAACCCCCCCCACACACACACCAACCCCCCACACACACACACCAACCCCCCCACACACACACCAACCCCCCCCACACACACACACCAACCCCCCCCCACACACACACACCAACCCCCCCCACACACACACCCAACCCCCCCCACACACACACCCAACCCCCCCCACACACACACACCCAACCCCCCCCACACACACACCCAACCCCCCCCCCACACACACACCCAACCCCCGTCCACACACACCCAACCCCCCACACACACACCAACCCCCCACACACACAACAACCCCTCCACACACACACCAACCCCCTCCACACACACACCAACCCCCCCACACACACCAACCCCCCACACACACACCAACCCCCCCCACACACACCAACCCCCCCCCACACACACCAACCCCCCACACACACACCAACCCCTCCACACACCCTAAACCCCACGCACCCCAACCCTCAGCAATTTGGCAACATGAAAACTTCCTCCACCACTCATTGTCTTGTCAGCTTTCTCGATTACATATACCGCCATCTCGAGAAACGAAAAACGTCTGGGAGTGTCAGAGGAGTACCTGGGAGTGTCAGAGGTGTACCTGGGAGTGTCAGAGGTGTACCTGGGAGTGTCAGAGGTTTACCTGGGAGTGTCAGAGGTGTACCTGGGAGTGTCAGTGGTGTACCTGGGAGTGTCAGAGGTGCACCTGGGAGTGTCTGAGGTGTACCTGGGAGTGTCTGAGGTGTACCTGGTATTGTCAGAGTTGTACTTAGGAGTGTCAGAGTTGTACCTGGGAGTGCCAGAGGTGTACCTGGGAGTGTCAGTGGTGTACCTGGGAGTGTCAGGTGTGTACCAGGGAGTGTCAGAGGAGTACCTGGGAGTGTCAGAGGTGTACCTGGGAGTGTCTGAGGTGTACCTGGGAGTGTCTGAGGTGTACCTGGTATTGTCAGAGTTGTACTTAGGAGTGTCAGAGTTGTACCTGGGAGTGCCAGAGGTGTACCTGGGAGTGTCATAGGTGTACCTGGGAGTGTCTCAAATGTACCTGGGAGTGCATGAGGTGTACCTGGGAGTCTCGGGTGTGTACGAGTGAGTGTCAGAAAAGTACCTGGGAGTGTCAGTGGTGTACCTGGGAGTGTCATTGATGTATCAGGGAGTGTCAGAGGTGTACCTGGAAGTGTCAGGGTTGGAAGTGTCAGAGGTGTAGCTGGGAGTGTCTGAGTTGTACCAGGAGTGTCAGAGGTGTACCTGGGATTGTCAGATGTGTACCTGGGAGTGTCTGAGGTGTACCTTGGAGTGTCTGACGTGTACCTGGAAGTGTCTGAGGTGAACATGGCGTGTCAGAGGTGTACCTGGGAGTGTCAGAGGTGTACCTGGGAGTGTCTGAGTTGTACCAGGAGTGTCAGAGGTGTACCTGGGAGTGTCAGATGTGTACCTGGGAGTGTCTGAGGTGTACCTTGGAGTGTCTGACGTGTACCTGGAAGTGTCTGAGGTGAACATGGCGTGTCAGAGGTGTACCTGGGAGTGTCAGAGGTGTACCTGGGAGTGTCAGAGGTGTACCTGGCAGTGTCAGAGGTGTACCTGGGAGTGTCTGAGGCGTACCTGGGAGTGTCGGATGTGTATTTGGGTGTGTCAGGGGTGTACCTGGGAGTGTCAGGGGTGTACCTGGGAGTGTCAGAGGTGTAACTGGGAGTGTCAGAAGTGTACCTGGGAGTTTCAGAGGTGTACCTGGGAGTGTCAGGGGTGTACCTGGGAGTGTCAGGGGTGTACCTGGGAGTGTCAGGGGTGTACCTGGGAGTGTCAGGGGCGTAACTGGAAGTGTCGGAGGTGTAACTGGGAGTGTCGGAGGTTGTACCTGGGAGTGCCAAAGGTGTACCTAGGAGTGTCAGTGGTGTACCTGGGAGTGTCAGAGGTGTACCTGGGAGTGTCTGAGGTGTACCTGGGAGTGTAAGAGGTGTTCCTGGGAGTGTCAGGTGTGTACCAGGGAGTATCAGAGGAGTACCTGGGAGTGTCAGAGGTGTACCTGGGAGTGTCAGGAGTGTACATGGAAGTATCGGAGGTGTACCATGGAGTGTCAGAGATGTACCTGGGAGTGTCAGGGGTGTACCTGGGAGTGTCAGAGGTGTACCTGGGAGTGTCAGAGGTGTACCTGGGATTGTCAGAGGTGTACCTGGGAGTGTCAGAGGTGTACCTGGGATTGTCAGAGGTGTACCTGGGAGTGTCTGAGGTGTACCTGGGAGTGTCAGATGTGTACCAGGGAGTGTCAGAGGTGTACCTGGGAGTGTCAGAGGTGTACCTGGGAGTGTCAGAGGTGTACCTGGGAGTGTCAGAGGTGTACCTGGGAGTGTCAGTGGTGTACCTGGGAGTGTCAGGTGTGTACCAGGGAGTGTCAGAGGAGTACCTGGGAGTGTCAGAGGTGTACCTGGGAGTGTCTCAAATGTACCTGGGAGTGCATGAGGTGTACCTGGGAGTGTCAGGTGTGTACCAGGGAGTGTCAGAGGAGTACCTGGGAGGTGTCAGAGGTGTACCTGGGAGTGTCAGAGGTGTACATGGGAGTGTCAGTGGTGTACCTGGGAGTGTCAGGGGTTTACCTGGGAGTGTCAGGGGAGTACCTGGCAGTTTCAGAGGTGTACCTGGGAGTGTCGGGGTGTACCTGGGAGTGTCAGGGGTGTACCTGGGAGTGTCAGGGGCGTAACTGGAAGTGTCGGAGGTGTAACTGGGAGTGTCGGAGGTGTAACTGGGAGCGTCTGAGGTGTACCTGGGAGTGTCAGGGGTGTACCTGGGAGTGTTAGGGGTGTACCTGGGAGTTTCAGAGTGTCTGAGGTGTATCTGGGAGTGTCAGGGGTGTACCTGGGAGTGTCAGAGGTGTACCTGGGAGTGTCAGAGGTGTACCTGGGAGTGCCAGAGGTGTACCTAGGAGTGTCAGTGGTGTACCTGGGAGTGTCTGAGGTGTACCTGGGAGTGTATGAGGTGTACCTGGGAGTGTCAGGTGTGTACCAGGGAGTGTCAGAGGAGTACCTGGGAGTGTCAGAGGTGTTCCTGGGAGTGTCAGGTGTGTACCAGGGAGTGTCAGAGGTGTACCTGGGAGAGTCAGGAGTGTACCTGGAAGTATCGGAGGTGTACCTGGGAGTGTCAGAGGTGTACCTGGGAGTGTCTGAGGTGTACCTGGTAGTGTCAGTGGTGTACATGGGAGTGTCAGAAGTGTACCTGGGAGTGTCAGAGGAGTACCTGAGTGTCAGAGGTGTACCTGGGAGTGTCAATGGTGTACCTGTGAGTGTCATTGATGTACCTGGGAGTGTCAGAGGTGTACCTGGAAGTGTCAGGGCTGGAAGTGTCAGAGGTGTACCTGGGAGTGTCTGAGGTGTACCTGGGAGTGTCAGAGGTGAACCAAGGAGTGTCAGAGGAGTACCTGGGAGTGTCAGAGGTGTACCAGGGAGTGTCAGAGGAGTACCTGGGAGTGTCAGAGGTGTACCTGGGAGTGTCATAGGTGTACCTGGGAGTGTCTCAAATGTACCTGGGAGTGCATGAGGTGTACCTGGGAGTGTCAGGTGTGTACCAGGGAGTGTCAGAGGAGTACCTGGGAGGTGTCAGAGGTGTACCTGGGAGTGTCAGAGGTGTACATGGGAGTGTCAGTGGTGTACCTGGGAGAGGCAGGG
>CAUDMG010003316.1:0-79687 GCA_958450375.1 Homarus gammarus | reverse complement strand
CCTTCTGGGGATCCTTCTGGGGAGCTGGGTAGATCGTCCACTTCTTCACTATCAGATGAAAAATAGGTTTCTTCCCTGGTCGCGTGACTGAGTGGCTGGAGGTAGGGATGGTAAATGGGACCCTACTGGTACCTGGGGAGGCCGGGTCAGTTGGTGGACACTGCAGCTGCTGAGCGTCCTCCAGGATCTCCTCTAACATATCAGGGTCTAAAAACCTCAAAATTTTTACAATGAAACACAACAACACTCTCTTCTTCCTCACTACCAAAGGCAAGGGATTGGTCCTCGTCTGATTTATCAGTCTCTCTGCATAATACCTCATGGATTTCATCATTACAGATCTTTTTCCGACACATTGCTCATAAAAGTCTTTGAGAATATTTCTGAAAAGTATTTATAATCTGCATAATGAAAATAAACACGTATCTATGCACGTTTGAATCAACACACTATTGTCTCCTTGAAAAAAAAAATACATTTCTTCCAAAACTAGCATGTTCATATTTTAACTCCAAAACACTTCAAATCTGCATGATTTTATAGCAAAGACACTCTAGTTTCCAAATAATTTATCAACAAACGTACTATAAATCACTGTCTTTCCAGCACATCTGAAAAAAAAAAAAACACTTGCCCTCACGTAGTACCTGCAGGTCCCTCGGTCTAAGATACGGTAAAGCGGGTTCTGTGTTGCCTCAAATAAATGTCAGTGACAATGAGCGAATACCAAAGCACACATTCCCACTACAACTCTTCACTGTATTTCACTATAAACCATAATATTTCTTCTGAACAATGCAGGAGAACAGCAGGTGCACTATGAGTACCATGGGTGCCCTGGACTTTATGGTCTCTACTGTTATGCCTTGGATCAGGAGCGACGCACGACACACCTTCTCTCTGCGAGAGCATGAGGTAGAGGCTGGTAGACTGACTGGAGACCGGACCCCTAGCGCTAAGATCGCCCAGCAAAAACATCTAAGCACCAACAAGCTAAATCCTGTTCGGCGTGGGGATTTTTGGACCCCACATTACTTATCTAGGGATATTGAACAATCTCCAAAATTGGGCCACCAGCACCCACGTCACCATCAACCATACTAAGACCATGGTTAAACATATCAACCTCTCCTCTGAACCTTGTCCCACATCCCTCCATTACTTTAGGCCCCAACACACTCCAGGTTGTGGTCTCCACCAAGCTCCTTTGCGTTGCTATTATTATTATTATTATTATTATTATTATTATTATTATTATTATTATTATTATTTTATTATTATTATTATATTTATTATTATTATTATTATTATTATTATCATTATTATCATCATCATCATCATCATCATCATCAATAGCCCGTGATAACCCATCCGCTTTGATTTAATAAGATACCTTCCTTATTATGTCTTCAAATTTCATAGTAGTTTCGAGAGAGGAACAAAACATTTTTTCTTTGAACTTTCCCGAACAAACTTAGCAATAGAGAGGAGGACGCAATATCCGTGGACTCTTCTGAATGGAGTGAGATCAACCAGAGCATCGTTACTCAGCTGTTCCCTGGTACCAAGAACATTTCCGAAATGAAACGTGAGGCAGATATTATCCGCATTTAGGTTATAAATATGGGAAAACATGGTCAAACAGTCCTGTTCCTAGACTAGAGCTTCAAAGCACGACCTCGAAAAATTAAGGTCATTATTCCTCCTGGGTTTTGAGGAAGGTATGACTATAGTGAAAGTACCCTCCAAATGTTTTCATATCCACATCTTCTTGTGTAGACAGACTTCTCAAGTTTAGGCTAAGGTTTTCACTCAAGAACGGAAGACCATGGGACATGTCCTCATCATATTGAATCATTTCCCATTTTAGCAAACGCCCTGTTAGACCCCTTTTTGTTTATAAGGAACACGAGACAAAACTTATGAGACAGGTCTGTAAAGTTTTTCAGCTCTACCATTCATAAGTAAGCAAGAATCAATTAGGTAACTCAAATTATGATAGATCTAAGAGAAAAATTTTCAGTAATTGATAATTTTCCCCCAGAGTCAGTCATATAAAGGAAACTACGTATATTCGGGAAGACGCTATTATGCAAGATTGCTTTATTTAGATTCGAGCTCTAGTTCGACTTTGTGAAATCTGATTTAGTTTAGTTCCTTTCTACTTATTAATGTGTATCAAGTTTATTTAATTTATAATATAAATATGTGCTTCGTGTTTTATTGAGAGTGCTGTGAGTATTGTGCAATTTAGTTTATATATTGCGCAATGTATGTTATGTATTATGAATAATGTTAGTTTCAAGTTTGAGTATGGTACCTCATGTATCAGGAGATTTGTGAGTTCGGATTGTTGCTCGTTGCTACTGTACTTCACCAATACTGTTGTGAGTCGTGAGTTTCAGACACATTTCATTTGTCATAATGAGTAATGTTTACATCACAATTTCAATGCAAAACTTGGTGTGTAGCACTTGTGAGTACGTTATCCCTCCACTATTACAACTTTCTTAGATATTCCTTTTTCACACCTCAGTGACCCTGAGTTTTTACTGTTCCTAAATCAGGAACAATGTTCCTACAATGATGATGCTAGTGTCGTTCCCTTAGATGTGCTAGATCATATGTGTTACATCCCCTTTACCCATGGTGTCGACACAATACTCCCTCATATCGATCCTGATGCCTTTCTACAAAACTCACTGGGTTACACCAACCCAAACTGTAACTATTACTGTCCTGACTCTCCCGAGTTTAGTTCTAGTCTTCTACTACCTCATTCCTTCTCTTTGATTAGCCATAACATCAGCAGTATTCCCCTTCATCTAGATACTTTTTAGATCAGTGTTAATCTTCTATTGCCCACAATTTTTTACATTTGTATAACATTCCTTATTATAATAGACACTGCGTCAACACGTCACGACACAGTGGTGGTGTCGCCCTATATGTTGATATCAAGTATAACACTTCTGTAAGAGATGATTTAAAGGTACAAGAGGAGTACATGGAGAGTGTTTTCACTGAATTACGTAACGACACACAAAATATCCTAGTAGGAGTAATCTACAGAAGACCCCATACTAATGTAAGACATTTTCTTAATAAATTATCAGAGCTTATCTCTATCATAAGTTCAGAGAGGAAACTTTGCTACTTTACAGGAGATTTCAACCTTGATCTATTAAAAACAGAAACCGGCACCTCAATATTAGACCTTCTTGCTACCTGTCATTCTAAACTCTTCTTCAACACTATGACCAAACCCACTAGCGTAACTACCACTGTGATAGATCATATCTGGACTAACAACACTCCTAACAATCTTGCAAGTGGAATCATTTATAACAATATCTCAGATCACTTCCCAGTTTTTGCTATGTATAAAACAGCCACAAGACCTGAAAGGTCTAGTAGAGTCTCAGCACAATACAGAGACTACTGCACCGACAACATGCTCCTTTTTTTAAAACTACCTAATGAATGATAACTGGAATCTTGTTTATGCTTCAGACAACCCTAACGTGAACAGCTGCAACTTCTCTTGCATCTTCAATGCTTGCTTTGATAAATGCTTCCCACTCAAGACCAAGTCAATGAAAACTGTATCCATTTCCAAACCCTATATCACAAGCGAAATTAAGATAATGATAAAAGAAAAACACAAACTCCAAAGAAAATTTGGAAAAAGACCCATAACTTTCGGTGATGCTTACCGAAGTATCAGAAATAGAGTAACTCAAGCAGTTAGAAATGCCAGACGTAACTATTATACAAATAAGCTCCAGTCAGCATCAGGCGACGATAAGAAAACCTGGAATGTCATAAATTCTATTCAGAACAAGAACACTCAGCCTTTGGGCTCCCACTCAGCTTTTATGATAAATGATTCAGTTGTAACGGAACCCTCCCTCATTGCCAGCTACTTCAATGAATATCTTATTAATGATGGCAAAAATCTTGCAGAGAGCATCCCAGATCACTATGAGGAATTTAGAGCCTACCTGCAAAACAGACAGCAAAATGAGCTGTTCTTATCCCCTGTCACAGCAGATGAATTACTGGCCATCATAAAAATGTCCAAAGATGCAGCAGCAGACGAAGACAATATACCAATGAGCATCATTAAGAAAGTAGCCCACTTATTACATCTATTGTCCTACACATTTGTAACTCCTCCTTCACTAGTGGTGTCTTTCCTGATAAACTGAAAATTGCTAAAGTTCACCAAGTACATAAAAAATCTGGGGACAAAGGTCTCTTCAAGAATTACCGCCCCATATCAGTCCTCCCAGCCTTGAGTACGATACTGGAAAAGCTAGCATGTAGTAGACTAAATTCCTTCTGCAATGCCAATAACAGTTTGGATTTAGAGCTAGAAGGTCGACTGAGAGTGCTCTGCTCTCCGTTGCTAATGACATCTTAAATTCCGTTGATGAGTCAGTTGCTATGCCATTACTTATCAACTTGAATTACGTTAAAGATTAATATACTAATGAGGGCACATATGGCACAATAAAAGCAAAAAACAAAAAAAACAATTGGCAACTCAGCACAACTTAGTCCAAGGTTCAATCACAGCCCTCTCTTTATCCCAACAGTTCAGGAGTGAAGGTTTGAAATTATACACATTACAAAAGATTCAAATAAATTTTAATAAAAAAATTACCATAATAAGTGTGTAGGTTCCATAAGATAAATTAAATCAAGAGAATAAATAATAAACATAATCCTTAATAAACCACTAATATATGAACAGTAAATAAACCATGAACTACTTTGTAATATCACCAGTGATTGCACTTTGCACAAAATAAATAATAATAGAGCAGCACTAAATAGATAATACTCAACTAAACCCTATATGAAAAGGTATCCACCACTGGCAAACTGAGACGTCCTCCTACTCTCAAGGCCAGCCAGTGACTGACATCCCTCCAGACTCCCGAGAACTACAAGCCTAAAACTAATATTAACCACTTCCCACATTAAGCTGCAAAAATACCTACATACATACAGAAAAATATTTTATGTATCAAATACCAACCCTGCTCACACATCATTATACGAAATTATATTTACATAACTTGTGGGTAACATGCCTAAAAAGTATTTCACTATGCACAGCGCAAAGTACCACTGTACATTACGCCATGCATAACACAGTTCACTGTCGGTATATTCTTGGACCTCTCTAAAGCCTTCGATACTGTCGACCATACCATCCTCCTTTCAAAGCTTGAACATTACGGCGTTAGGGGCCTGTCCCAGAATCATTTTACCACATATCTGTCCAACATGATGCAGTATGTCTGCTATAATAATCACCAATCTGACTCCTCGCCAATCTTGTATGGCGTCCCCCCAGGGTTTCATTCTCGGTCCAGTACTATTTTTGTTGTACGTAAACGACATATTCTACGCCACCACACTCATAAAATGCAACTTATTTACAGCCAGAAGGCAGCAAGAAGGGCATCAGTCCAGCCTGAGTGGAGGATGCCCCGTCAGAAACTCTAAGAGAGAGTTTGATAGGCTCAGGGGCATTAGGACGGGAGATATAGACACAAGCACCGACCCTACCTGTAATGGGGTCAACAGAGTCATCAGTGTAGAGGACGACCCTACCTGGGCACCAGTGGGCGATCCTAGAGGTGGTATTTGCAGAGAATAACAGGGTTCACGTGGGATTTCGGGAGCGGTCCACCGAGGGCAATCACTTCAGGTGATTGCCAGGGAGATGGAGACGAACCAACAGTAGGGATGACAACAATATCAGGCAGGAGGTCGTGTTCTGAAGGGCTCGGATGAGTGACCCTCGCCACTGTCTTCTAGATGGAGGTCGGCCTCGGACAGCAGGAGTCAAGTTGGCTTGGACATAGTTGCCTCGAGGATCACGTAGAATGGAAACGGTAGTTTTCAGGTAAAACTCCTGGACACGATCCTGTAAGGGGGAAAGACCAAGTTCGGTATATAGAGAAGTAGAGCGTTTCCACTGAGGGGCCCCAAGGATGATACGAGCAGCTTTCCTCTGGATAACTTCGAGACGGTTGACAGCAGTCCGACTAATGTTGACGAGGGCACGGGCGGCGTAGTCGACACAGGAACGGACAAAGGACTTGTACATGGTGAGAAGTACAGGGATGGTGGCACCAAGGGAACCCCTGCCCATGGTAGAGAGGGGAGCGAGACGCCGAAAGCATATATCTTGAAGATAGCAGACTTCAGGGATTTGACAATGTTTGCGAGTTACATACACACCCAGGTATTTTGTCCCATTAACCCAGCCCAAGGGCGTTCCTGATAAGAGAAGGTGGGGGGGGGGGGGTTACAACACGACCGTGCCACGTGTCTTTTGTTTTCGCAGTTGAAAGAAGGAAACCAAGTAAATCACACTCTCTGGAGACCAGATCAAGTTCCTCCTGCATGCTGAGGTAGTCAGGGGGCTGGAGGAGGACATCGTCGGCATATCCTGAGTGGACAACTTCTGTCGGCCACGGGAGAGATACAATGGAGTGCATGAGAGTGTTAAACAAGGTGGGACTCAGGACTCCACCTTGAGGGGTGCCGAGATTCATTTCTTGAACAGGAGATATAGAACCTTCATCGCGAACCCTAGGCCTGACGTCCTGTGATGTAAGCGGCGAGCCATCAAACAAGTCTGCCTTTAACCCCTAACCGTGCAAGTTCAGCTAAAATGAGGGCAGGCTGAACCATATCAAAGGCTCCATTGATATCAAGGAAGACGGAGACGCGGGCAGTCTGATTGCAATAAAAGGAAGCAATGGAGTGTGCTGTGCTGCGAGGTTGTATGAAACCATTGAGGGAGTTGTGGAAGTCACCTGTGGTGTGAAGAAGGCGACGATGTAATGTCCTCTCCATCATCTTGCAAACACAGGAGGTAAGACTAATGGGTCGATATTTCCCAGGATCTCCCGGCTTAGGGATGGGGATAATAGTGGCACTTTTCCAGTTAGATGGGAGAACCCCATGTTCATAAGACATATTGTAGAGAGTGAGCAAGGGGCCGTTAGGAATATTAGTACAGGCGTTGAGGACGGGGTAGGTTACCTGATCATCCCCAGGAGAGATGTCTTTTCCAGAGCGACGAGCACTGTCAAGCTCGAACTGTGTGATGGGATGATTAGAGAGGCTCAGACTCGTCAATGCGAGCCTGCACTGCCTCCTGCATTGGAACTGGAAGTGCTTCAGGGGAGGAAGCTCGTGCCCAGTCCTCCTTTAAAGAGCAGGCAAGGGAGGAGGGGTCAGCATGGGGAGGAGGCCTCCGTCGAGTACTCCGTATAGCATTCATCCGATTCCAGACATAGGAGGATGACGACTGGATCGATAGAGACCCGGTGAAGGATAGCCAGTCCGCCTCACGAATCCGACGACGCTCCTGAGTTGCACAGGAACACCAGTTTCTTAAGTCTTCCGAGTCCTCTGAAAAGCGAGACTGTGAGCATTTTGAGTTTTTCTTGCTTCATGTTCTAGTCACCATTCGCCATTATCCAGTCCACCAGTCAGTCGTTACGAATTGTTTGATAAGATGTAAATTAAATTGTAAATTATTTAGTATTAAACAGGTTGATGTATCTTATATTACGTTCACTTTAACGTATTTTTCTTTGGATTTTTATCAATTAGATATCTGAGATAATTAAATAAAGTGTCAGAATTTCTTTTAATTGTGACTGTTGAGGTACAACGTGATTCCCTCAAAATGTTCATTAAATCTGAATTCCCTGTACATGTAACAGCACCTTCTGCTTTATATAAATATGCACCCAAATGAATAACACCAAATTTTTCAATAAGTTATTCAACAATGGCTGAGCTAGTAGCTCTCTTAGGAATCGAGCTAGGTCAAACCGATTGATCAAAACATCCCTTGACGGCTGCCGCCCCCCCCCCCCTCCCGCTCTCATGCTTGGAGGAGCCGGCCAGAATCTTAACACTAGTTAAGTAGTACTTTAAGTGAATCATCAACAAATAAGCATTTACAGGAAAAATAAGTGGACAGTGGTAATATGCAATTGCAAAACGTATACACAGAAACAGAGTGGTAACAAAGATACCATAAAGAGATTGCAAACTCAGTAGTCAAGCTCTCAGCGACACACAGTTGAAAGTTACCCAACTTGACCCGAGAGCAACCGAGCCGACCAGAGTTTTGGCTGAGTTTCACAGCCAGCTACAGGTCAGACAAGCAAAAAGCCAACCAGCCAGCCAGCTTGCTAATATTACAACACGGGTGTTAGAGGAAGGTTGTCATCGTTGTTCCAGACAAGCAAACAACCTCTTGCTCAAACAATCAAGCCAAATCGGTGAGCAAGGCAGGTCAGCCCCAGGTCAGCCCCCAGGCTGATCGCACGAAGAGATAGGTCAACCCCCCCCTGGTGGAACACTGCAAGAATGATCAGCCATCTTGGTGGACCGCCTCTGAGGACTCTTCGCTCAGGTATATCACAAACAATCATTATTTTACAAACTACACAAACACAAGTGAACCTCAAGAAGTCTTCACATGTAGTTAATAATTATAAAATATAAATTACTTGCACAAATGCTTACAGGCAAAATTAAATAAATATATTTAGAAAGTACGTCCTCTACATATAAAAAGTATATATATTTTCTATACTTTTACATACTTTTCGTACTTTTAATACTTTTTAATGGTTCTAATATTTGTCTCATCATTTCCATAACTCATTATCAACATTTTTGCATTACTCCTTAAGTGGGCAACGTAGAGAGTCTTACGCTGGAGGTGAAGTGATAAATATTCTATGGATCCTCTTCCAAAATTGTTTTGGGTATCAAACAGGAAATTAGTGTCTCAGACTCTGATAGTCAGTCATCTACAAATTCACAAGAGGTAGTGCCAACTGACAGTGAAGAACAGTTACCACAAATTAGCCAAATAGAGTTAACACCTACCGACTCCTTAACTAGCTGTGAAAATTGCATAGATTATCAGTTTGAGGACTTACACAGTATACAATTAAGGTCAGTTAACATTTACCCATTACCATTACCTGTTTATAACGCCAGTGCTTTAACTAACACAACACAAACGGCAACAGGTGGTTCTACTAAACCACGGACTTCATCGGCCTGTCAAACTGTAAAAATACTTCCAAATAACATTAAGGTACAAGAGCGTGCTGCAGAGTATCCAGATTATACTACTTTAGCATTTTTGCATAAGTGCGGAGATATAAGGCGAAATAATAATGACACTAATGATGTAGATAAAATCTCATACATCAGAAGCCTTATAAAAACCGGTAGTCAGGCAGCTAGAATGATCTATGGGTCAGCCATTAATAAAGAAACTGATGATTATCCAGCGTTTAGGAAACAAATCATCTTTTTCGGGTCAGGAAAAAAAGTAGTTCCGCTTACTTGGATTTTCAAGATGACAGATCATATGTAAGGGTTTATTATTATTATTATTATTTATTATTATTAACGAGCAGGATGGTTGTCCGCCGCTCATTTGCTTGTTCGCGGCCCCAATAGGGGGGTTCTTCACCAGCTGTTCAATTCCAACTCTGGTTGTGCACTCATCTGAGGTTCCTGGGTCTCGTGAGCTGATTCCCCAGTCCTTCACTATTAGGTTGTCAACTCTGGTCACCTACTCCAGCTACTGCCGCGGCTGCCACGTGATCGCCACTTCCTCCACGCCTTATCCACCGTTCGTGCCCTGGCGTCTCTCCTGTGTGGCAAGACATTGCCTACAAACGCCGGCGCCAAATGAGGAAGCTGCCCTGGACCTCCCCCCCTTACTTCAGTGCTGTATATTTAATATTTGTGTGAGTGGTGTCAGAGTTAAATTATTGTGATTATTTTCATAGTAAAGAGATGTCAATCTCTAATGGTTGTATATTACTCCATGGAAACCCATGGTTCTTGACTTTCCTTTTTATAAGATCCTGATTAGGCCGGCGAGGGATTTATATCCCAAAGGCCAGGCCTTTACAGCATACACGTGACACAAAGATAGATCTCAAAACTTATATGGGATCCTCAGACTGGTTTGACAAGGATGAGAAATTGTCTAAAGAAAATTTCTGCAAGATCAATGACTTCCTTCAGTTCATCTTATCTTTATATGAACCCACACGCAAGAAAGCCAGAAAGAAAGAATTAAAAGTAGGTCTAAGCTTGTAGACCACATGGAGGAGATTGCTAAACCGATGGAACATTCTCCTAGAGCTCTGTTAGTAGCACCCGTCACTAGTTCTAGCGAACAACCACAAACCGCCAAGGGAACCAAACCCAAAAAGATACCTTTTTGCAAAGTCTGCAAACGTAAGGGACATGTCACAGAAAATTGTTGGTTTGCAGGACAAGCAGATAAGTACCCAGCTAGCCCCCGGCAAGATTAAGGAAAAAGGATCCTCTCAGGACTTTAAAAATACAGAATGTTCTGCTAAACCAAAAAGTCCAAAGGGACACTACACAGGAAATAAAATGTCTACAAACACTAAAGGCACAGAAGATTGCAAGAATCTACTGTGTGTGAGGCAAGAGATTGAAAATCGATGGAGACAAGAACACAGCCTTCGAGGGAAGAGGCCCGCTTCCAGCAACAGGATCTAGGATAGCATATACGGTTCAAGAAAACAACGCTTCCATCACAGGCTCATTAATCGTCACGTTAAACAAAGTGGAGGTGTTGATTGTACCAGCGAGGATAGGTAAAAATCAACTATCCCGAGATATGGATACAGGAATATGTGCCAGTGTTATATCACGACCGTCGGTCAATGAACTCAGGCGGCGATATCCTCCAAATAAGTGGCCAATAAGCCCTACAGACATTCCTCTGTCCATTTTGTCAGGAATCCAATGAGATATTACAGGGGCGATTACAATGCCAATCCATTTTTCAACATAGACAAGGCGTTTTCTTTGCCAGCGGATGGGTTACTTGGTCTTGCTACCCTAAGGCAGAACAACAGTAACGTTCAGCTACGAAATCAAATCATAACGCACAATTGTAAAACATATCACTCAATACAAACTTCACTTCCATTGCTTACCTCGGGTGTTCGTGTAATAACTGCCTCGACAGGCGCGGGGGAATCTATCGCACAAAAGCAATTAGTGAGAGAATATGGAATTATATTCCAAGTAGTTGAGCCAAACACAAATGTCACAGATATAGTCCATGTAGATAGAATGAAAAAAGTCAACAGAGGTTTAGTAGGGACTCCTAATGTAAATCAAATATATCCTACTTCTACTGCAACAGATGTTCAACAAAATATAACAATAGACAATACATATCGTCAAAAACTACAATCAGCAAACAAAAATCGCTAATTGTCCTCGCCTCTTTCGGACATGGCTTGGATATCACTACTCCTGTTGGTCTGGAGCGCGGTGGCAACAGCCGCATCCCAAGCAGACGTCGTTAAACCCAGAACTTTAGTTGCCCCACTAGGCAAAGTACTTGTGGTAGAAGACGTTGCCACTGTCAAGTACGAGCTCCATAGTTTAGTGCGCATGCCATTGCGCCTGAGGTCAATAGTTGTCCTCATTGAAACAGCTATGCACACCCTGCAAAATCTCGAACAACAATCTACCATATCTACAACACTCCGGAAGACCATCTCTCATCAGAACGACCGTATTAATAGTCTACTCAAGCAAGTAAATCACTTCGAGGGAAAGCTCCCTATATATTCCTGAAGACATTGGGAAAAATGTACATTTTCAGCGGCGTCAAGAACGTGGTCTATTTAATTTTGTTGGATTAATAAGTAACGCCTTGTTTGGTACGGAATCCGCCGAAGATGTAGCTAAACTAAGGAACCGAATGACTGCAGTTTCAGAACCGTTTATGAAACAAAATAGGGCCATTGAACAGTCCTACAAGGCAGTAAAAACTCTGACCTCTCAAATGAATGCTATTGTTGACGAAACTAATCAACTAACACGCATTGTACAGGGATTCACACGGTCAGAATCTACACTGGAATGGCTACTCTGTTTTACAGACTATATGCATGCAGCTGAAGCCTCTGTACAAGCTTTCACAGAAGCCGACAGTAGGCTCATAGCTGATCTTGTGAATGCAGGGTTAAATCGTATTGAGGCACAGTTGTTGCCAGTTGGTCAACTTATTGCCGTTTTACATATAGCTAAAACTAAATATCATCTAAATCCTATCTTTCAGGAGCATGAAATGGAATATTATTACCCCCTATTAAAGACAACCTTAACACATTCGGAAATACTAATACACATTCCACTGAAATCACAAAAGAAGTTTAATGCATGGCACTTGGAACCATTTTCATTCATTAACCCAGGTGGTCCCAAGGTGCCTTATGGTCCTTCATTTTTTCTTTAAATTTGACTTTTGAACTGTTTTCGATGAGTTTGATTACCTGGCACAAGACTTTTTCAATTTGGACCATTTTTATGCGAAATACTTATATGACTCCCTAGGAAGTCAATGGGACTTGGGGGTATGAGGATTTAATGAAAATAGTCATTTTCAATTTTTTTTTAATTTGAATGCCTTTTTTTTACATATTGTGTTGATAAAGACACATTATGTGAACTTTTATTGATTGAAAAAAAAATAGAGGCGAATACATTCAGCTTTAACATCTTACATATTTATATTCACACTTTGATCAAATTCTATAACAGCCTATAAAAAGGAACAAAAAATAAATTTATAAGATAATTATATAAAACTCTTACAAGCAATATGATATTGTGGAAAACACAAAAATTACCCTTTATATAATGATTTAGAAGTCTTTAACCTTCAATTGTATATATCTATACTATAAGCCAATACATACAGCCAATAAAAAAGAATTTGCAGAAAATAAAGTAAATAAAAATGAAGCAGTACTCCTAAAAGCAATAAAAAAATGCACCAAACAAAAGATTTACTTTTACAATAAAGAATATGAAAACTTACACTGCAAAATTCAATTTTTCATGAATTGCTGCCAGCAGGGTTTTAGATGTAGGGTGACTAGGCATTTTGAGCACTGAATTTTTCCATTCTTCTTGCACACGACGCATCATCTTGAAGTTGCAAAAGATTCAGTGAGATGGTTAGTGTTGTCTGTCCTCACTTCTGTTGATGGGGAGGCCTTGCTTCCCTTTGGTCCAGACCTAAGTGCCTTTGAAGATCTCATTTGAGGCTTCGTTTTATGAACGAGAATCTAAACTATGGATCTTCTAAATTCTTTGTTGGCAATCAAAGTTTTTGAACTGATTTGATAAAGGCACCAACAAAACACCATTCCTGTGTTCAAAGCAGCAATAATAAGTGGAAAATACCACTTTTTACCACTAATTGTAGGGCGAAAATCCGACAAAGATCTATCAAATAAGTCGACGCCACCCATTCCCATATTACAGCATATGCTTTTACAACATAAGGTTTTCCTCTTTGCCATCGTTTTGCCTGGCTTATGGGATTTAGACCTTCACAATTACTGCAAAAGGTAGCGACAAAATTATCATTCCAAGTAACAACTTCCACATTTCCTTCTGAACGATAGTCATAGGATCCTCTTGGCTTCTTTTTCATTTCTTTTGGAGTAGGGATGGGGCAATGCTTCGTTCTGTTTTGTCTGATTGTACCAGTAGCATTTATTCCTTTGCCTTTTAGATTTAACATTATGTCATAAGATGGGAAAAATATTCAAAATAGAATCTATGTTTAGTAGGTTCAGCGCAAGCAGAAATGCACTCCTAGATTACTCTACTTCCTAAAAGTTCACTAGATGATTGCTTCTCGGATTTTCCTTCGTAGATTTTCACCTTATAGGGCATCCCAGTAGAACTGGCCAAAACCCATGATTTGAAACCAAATCGAGTGCTGCTGTTGCCAACTGACTGAGGGGATTTTTTGAGCCTTATGAGAAGTGACGTAAAGGTCTGTATTGGCGCTGAAGGACGATATGTTGCATGCGCCTATTACAACATTGTTGTTTCCATGAAACTTTTTTTCTTTCAAACGTAAAACGCTGGGAAAAAATTGCATGATATAATATCTTGTGAGTAATTGCGTTCAAATTTGAAAATGATGCTATATATATATATATATATATATATATATATATATATATATATATATATATATATATATATATATACATATATATATATTTATGTGTATGTGTGTGTGTGTGTGTGTAACTTCTAGCTTCTACAATTCAATTGCCGAAATAATTTTTTGGTGATCTGTTTTAATGTATTTTTTATAATTTTTTGAAATTCTGAATGTTTTTAACTATATGTGAATACCCCTAAGTCCCATTGACTCCCTTAGGAGTCATTGAAAAAAAATCAGGTATTCATCAAAAACAAAAAATTGTCTATATTGGTCAGAAATCTATTTTCTAAATAGTTTTGATGGCAAAAAATGTCAAAGTTGATGTTTACTATTCCCCCCAAAAAATAAAAGTGCGCAAACGTGAAAGAGCAAAAATTGGCAAGTTCACACCTGCCTAAAACTACTTTAAAGTTAAAAAACTAAACATTTTCCTTCATACACAGTTAATATCTATTGATATCTGCATATTAAAAATATTTCTATAAGAAAAATTTGTAAAGGGTAATTATGGTGAATTTTTTAAATACATGACACCTTAAGGAGCAAATAAACTGATCAGAAGATTTTTCGTTAGTTGCTGTGGCTGAGCATGAAGGACTGACTCATTTTAAATCGACATACTTACACTTGCATGTATGTTCTGCCTATGCTTCCGGTTTTACACGGGCTTCAGAAGCTATATGTAAATTAGCTATAGTACAAACTAATGCCTCTTCAGCTCTACAACAATGTGAATACACTCCAATTCCACATAGGTTGGTGTTTCACGCACATGTCAATAATGTGCAATATTTTTATTTTCCAAATCAAACCAGTACGATGATCATATGTCAGGATGTAGGTAAACATTTAGTAGTGGAAGGCTATCATGTAGCACCAGACTTTTGTGAATTTAGCAGTAATGCAATCACAACCTTGCCTACTCGCTATCATCTTGCATTTGTCACAAACATTACTTTTGAACCGGTGTCCATACTATTTTTCCTGAATATATATTTCAGCAGTCTTCATATTACCTCTCATAAGCTTAAACTACTCCCTTATGTTAATGAAACACATTTTTCTGCATTATAGGATTCTCTTCCTTTGTATTTATCTTCCAATATAATCCTACCTGGTTTCATCATACCTGCCATCATATTTATCAGTTCGTTGATTGTGATGATGATTTGTTGCAGAAAGATTTCTTCTAGGTACACAATAGTTTCTACGAAAAATTTCCGGAAGGAATTGCAAAAGCATGTATAAGAAGCAAAAGTTTAGCTAAAGCACACTTTTTTGTAACAAGGTTAGGTACACGTAGGATTTAAGCTGTGAGGACTCAGTTGGAGGTGGCCGAGCGGTGTAACAGCACCTTTTGCACTAAATAAATATTCACCCAAATGAATAATACCAAAGTATTCACTGTTATTCAACAATGATTCAGTTGTTGACTTTATACATGGCTGAGCAAGTAATTCTCTTTGAATCGAGCGAGGCCAGGCTGACTGATCAAAACATCGTTTGGCGGATTCCCCACCCCCTTCCCCCATCTGCTCTCATGCTCGGAGGAGCCAGCCAGTCAGCCAGCCAGCCAGGGTTGAACACCTTCTTAAGTGTTCACATATATAAGTGTACTGAAGACACCTCCCCGGAGATAATTCAAAATACATTCTCTCCTAAATTCAGGACTAAGTATATAATTGCTTCAACAATAAAGAAAACCCCAGAACTTATTTAAAACAATTGTGTGTGATACAAAAATCGCTATCACCAACAAATCCCTGTACCTTGACCCGGCCTAATATGACAGATCTGTCAAGTTTATCTTCTCAGCTCACCAAGTAAATTCATGCCTCACGAGGAACTGGAACAAACGAGAACAACGTCCATCGTTCCTTTACACAATAAATTTCGTGGACAGTTCTAAGGCTATCCGATTTTATGTATAGGCTATAAAAGTTGGTTGCCCTTCCCTTTTTGTAGATTTGTCAAAATCATTTTTGAGTTCATTTGCTGGTTTTGCATCAGCGAATAGTTAGGAGCCAATGTAAATTATGGTCCATCTTCAGAGTTGAAAAAAATTCGTATTCTAATTATTAAAACAGTATTTCTGTTAAACGCAATCCAAAAATAACACTATTAGTTTACTTTCCTCTGGTTGTTTTAATAAATAGTGTGAACCTACTTGAACTCCATCCTATATTATGAAACTAGAACTTCTGTATTTCGTATATATTTGATAATGGATTTAAATACTTTTGAATTTTCGGGAAATAAGTGTGAGGCACATGTGTTATGTGCCTGACACTCTGTGAATTTGTAGATATCTCAGGAAGGCATGTGCATTATGCAACATATTTTACAACAGAAGTGTTTAAAGACCTTTCCAAATTATTATCTTTGAAAAGAATATCGAAGTGTTTAGCTTCAACTTGATCGTCAGTCAGTTTTTAGTTTCTTTTTTCGCTTAATATTTCTCGTTGACTTCTTTAGAAATAACTTCTGAAAAAGGATTTAACTCTTAACCTAGGAATCAGGCAGGAAGGTTTCTTAAAACCATGCAATAAAGACGGGTTCTAAATTTAATCTAGATAAATAAATGCCCTAAAATTAAGATATTCATATGCATGTATTAAAAAAAATCTCCATTAAAATCTTGCACTTTGAATCACAATTTCCAGTCTAACACATCTAAAGTATATGTCTCAAGAATGATTACTAATGTTATAAAGCTTACTCAGACGAGGTGCACGCATTGATCCGCTCTTCGAGCAATATTTTTTTAATATTTTTTTTTTGCAAGCTAGTTTTTGGGACGCTGTAAATTATTTCATCTCCCAATAATTGTACCAGGAGAGAGAGTTGCTGAATCATATGATGATAAACAATATTCAAGGTTGGTAACGTCTCAGTATTGTCACCATTTACTTCCTAGCTTCTTTGGAGAGCTCCGTTCCCTTCTCCTCCCAAGGCTTCATAGGCCAGTAATAAAATCCAGTACATCGTTATATACGATTGATCTTGAAAACATTTCAGGGATGAAAACAAGTGGATAGCCAATGTTTCAACCTTATCTGGAGGCTTTTCTCTATGACCATAATGGATAACAAATTAAAGCCCTCCAGTTTTCTATAGAAAACAATTTTATCTTTTATCAGGTAAATTAACGTTTCTTGTTTTTGAAAATGTATAGTGTGCAAAAGTTGACATTAAAATTTTTTATCAATTCCCCTTTTAACCCCCTCTAGAAAATTTCCCTGCCTCATACAATTGTTCTCACATACCAGCAACCTCTCTTCCTGTTGATTTTTGCTTTGTCAGAGCTAACGTCAACTGTCAATAGTAGTGAGCTGGAGTAACACAACTTATCAGCACCTTTCTATTCAACCTGTTTTCTGTCTTCCTGTCCTTCAAAACTCTGAAACTGTTCCATCCAAATATATAAAATTGTACTTCTGTCTTACTGCTACTCCCTCCACCTGCTGTCTCATTTCTCCATGTTCGCCAAGGCACAATTGATGTAAAGCATAAATATACAAATTATTTTTTTTATATTATTAGAGACGTGGAATTCTGATGAAAAAGTGTCATAAAGGGTCATGTCAGCTGGACATTCTCTCGGCTAGTTTAATTGAAATTCATATCTCTTAATGATCTGTATCTTTAAATCTAAGCGTAAAAATCAACTGCATTTTCTTCTCCCCTTTGTCTACCATCGTTCTCCCTTCTGTCGAATTTGTATCCTTTCCTACGTCAATTGCACCTATGAAGCTTCTGAACTTTTACTAATTTATTCACTTATTCCTTCCTCATTTTTATATACAAGTAAATACACAGAAACGCCAGTCTCTCACGTCCATCTCTGATACTCACTATCACCCCTCTCTACCTCCAATTTTCAATCACACCTCCAATACTTTCCCCTCACCTCCAATCTTTCACCCTCATCTTCGTCACAATCATCTTAACAAGTTTTGGCAAAGGGAATATCCCACACCACCTCAGCTGCCTAACTTTTGAACTCTCACCATCACTTTCCGAGCTACTAACTTCACTAGTCTCGTATTGTCTTCGTTCCCAGCCTCTCTTGTTCTATCTTCATCTTTATTTTCCAGTTTTCTTTCGTATCACTTTTACACTTCACTTTCTTCATGTGAATTTTGTATCTCACTGTCTTCGTGTCTGTCTTATATCTTTATTTCTTTTTAGCCTATCTTTCTGATATCTCTTCCTCCTGTTCTCATCTCTACCTGTTTCATTTGCCTCCTCTTTCTCATCTTTCGCTTTCATTTGTTTTTTCTTATCTCTTCTTTTTCTCAGCTCTCCTCATTTGCCTCATCCATATCTCCCTTCCATTATTTTTTTCCTTTCTTCCTCTCTACCTCCCTCTTTTTGTACATCTCTACCGCCCAATCTAAATATTACCTGAAAACCAGTACACAGCAGTAACCTGTAGTAATCCTCACTATCATATAGCTAACCTGCCATTCTGTCCACGTCAATAAAAAGAGTGTATTATATGCATCAAAGGCATTATTCTGTACCGTGTACAAAGAGAGGCCTTTCTGACAACAAAAGAGCATTTCAATACACACGTGCACGAGCATACCTCCCAATTAATGCAATGGTTCGTATATGAAAACGGTGTTTACATCATTGTGTGAGCTTATGTGTACGTGAATACTTGTTTGTGTTTGTGTATATTCATGTATTATTTGTGAGTATTTTTGTGTTTCCATACTACATAATAAAAATAGTATGTTTCCGATTTGTGTTTGTATTGTGTGCTTACATGCGTGTGTGCGTTCGTAGGTTCAAGACTTGCACTGCGCGTGTTTAGTTCTGATTTCTGCTTCAGAGAAAAACAAATATATTAAGATTATAACTGGTTATCAATTGAATTAATCCCTATTTTACGGCCCAAGGCGGTAATATAAGCCGTCACCACTGAAAGTGAGCTTAATTAGGCTAGTTAACGTTTAGTTGGTCTCTTACTGTAATATTGTATCTCTACCATCACCGCTTTACCTTACTCTGGCATCAGAGTAGATTTCTTAAATGTCGTAAATTAATTAAGGTATTTTATTATACCCATAAATCCTATCACATGTATCTTTATCTAACTTTTACCTCCAATATAATTTAATTTTTCTTTCTAACTTAAGCCCTGTTTTATCTCCATAAGACGTTCAATTCTGCCTCCATTTACCACTTATTATTGCCATCATTTCCCATCCAAATGCACACTCGCAACAAAAACTTATCGAAAACCTGGGCACGAGGATGTGAGAAGGAGCAGAATGGAGCTTGTCATCTTGGGATGGCTTCATTTTCTTCGTTCATTTTTTTTCAGATTGCATAGTGCTTAAAGTATTCGAAAAGTTTTTGATGAGAGTGTACAGCATCGATATCGCAGGCGTCCAAACGAATATGAAACATCGGGCGAAGACCATCCCAATCCAACTAATACATGGACGCGTCTAAGATTACCTCTCGCTTTCTTCTCCATCGGATCCCGGGGACCAAATATTGTCTGGATTGGCTGCAAAGTCAACTACTAAAATCCATTCGCCTCCCAATTGAACCACGAACCCAGAGATTCAGATTCGTGAACCCAAAACAGTAGACTGATATATTATTTTATCCATATACTAGCAGAATCGCCGCCCTCCTAGCGGTTCATCCGCTCGGCCACGGTAGGACGCCACCCTCCGAGAGACTCCACATTGTCTCACTGTTCAGTCCCCAAAACTTCTTCTTCCATCAATAGTTCATTAACGGTGTAAGTAGGTTCCACCAAGTTTTTCACGACAACGGTACAGCAAAGTATATTTTTTTAGCATTAAACTGTTATTATTTTATTGTCTAATCATCACTACATATAACACCACTCATCATCACTACATATAACATCATCCATCATCACTACATATAACACCATCCATCATCACTACATATAGCACCACCATCAATACCATCACTACTACCACCATCATCACTACCACCACTACTACCACCATCATCATTACCACCACCATCAATGCCACTACTATCAACCAGTCTCTACCACCACCACTATCACCACAAACATGCCACTATCACCATCACCACAGATGGTTACACGTGTTACCTGAAGAATGCAGTGATGGGTAGGGAAACACCGTGTAACACTGAAGTCCGTTTATTATGGATGAGAGAAATACAAGTGGTGACCAGCGTGTGCCATGCACGGCTCACACAGTCAGACTGAGACTGCCTTGCCATATGGCAGCCTCGGGGCAATGTTGCCACATAACGTGCAGTGTTGCCACGTGATGATATATATATAAATGCTACTCGGCACAGTAGCTTATATACAGGGTTGCTACTCGGCACAGTAGCTTATATACAGGGTTGCTACTCGGCACAGTAGCTTATATACAGGGTTGCTACTCGGCACAGTAGCTTATATACATAACCTACATCTCCCTCCCCCTCACGCTCATAGTCTTTGTCTTGAGTGGAATTCTTAGTCCTAAGTCGCTCCGAGTTTCGAGGTGCACTGTGGGGCGGATCCTCGTGAGGTGTAGGTGACTCGTCCTCGGTTAGGGGGCCAGCAGCAGGGGGTGGGACTGGCCGGAGGAAGCGGCGGTTCCTCCACCAGACACGGCCGCTCAGCATCCTGACCGTGTAGTCCCACGACTGGCCGACGCCCATCACTAAGCCCACCTTGACCCAACGTGTCGTCGTCGGGTCCTGGACGCGGGCAAGGGCACCAATCTCCAGTGGCTGAAGAGGGCAGGCACGGTCGTCATACCGAGCCTTGGCGTCCTGGGCACGTGAAGCGGCGCGGCGGTCACAGCTCTCGGCTTTGGTCTGCCAGTCCTTCGCAAAGGCCTTGGCGAGTGTAGGAACGCAAGAGCGGAGAGGGTGACCATACAGGATCTAGGCAGGGGGGCGTCCTGTGTGGGTGGGAGTGGACGTGGGTTCTGGGCAGCTCTGTGTGGCAGCGCCAGGCGGGTCGCTCGTCGACTCACGCTCCCTGCTGGCGGTGTACCGAGCAGCTGGGATCTGCTCGGGAAAGTCTCTGGGTACCACGCATAACACCTTGAGGTGCTCCAACGACAACAAGGGTGTAGCGAGAGTAGGCTGCACTTCGATCCATCCGTGGCATGACCTGTCGCCGTAAGTGATCTCCGCTTGAAAGGAGCCCACAGCGTCCGGCATCTGGGAACCGTCCGCATTGTAGTACAGCAGTTGAGGCGGTGGTCCCAGGTCACGTTTGGTGAGGCCCAGTTTCTGGAGGTGCTTCAACCCAATCACCGTAGTATCGGCGCCGGTGTCCGGTATCACCTCGATGTGACCCGACACATCACCGTGTGTGACGGCGACGCGGATAGTAGGGGAAGGGGTAGCCCTGGGGCGTGTGGTCGAGTCCACCCTCCTGATGTGACTCCGCTGCTGCTTGGGGCTGCGTGGGCCATCTGGAGGGGGCTGCGTGCGAACCACACCGAGAAAAGTGCGCTGCTGTCCTCCTCGTCTCGGGCTTTTGGGATTGGGTTGGCGGCAGCACTTGTCGTAGTGTCCATAGCAACCACAGGCCTGACACTTGCGGCCTCGTGCAGGGCACCTGTCTGTGTTAGACCAGTGGCCCTTACTGTCACATCCACGACACAGTGCGTCGGCGGCCGGGCAAGTCTTGGGGCCGTGCTGCTTTCCACAGCTGCCACAGGAAGCACTAGGCGGAGGCGTGGAAGAACGTGTGGCAGCCTTCGCGTTGTTGGCCGCCTACTTACCCTTCTTGTACTGAGAGATTGCTCTCACAGCAGGAGAGGCCCGTAAGGCAGAGGTGGCGGACTTGGTGGCCTCGTATGACCGACATTCAGTCACTACCACCTGGAGTGTGGAGGAAGCGTCCAGGGGGATGAGTCGCTGCACCAATTCTTCCTGTCTGACACCTGCCAAGATCCCGTGCTTGATCCAGGCTTCCTCACATTCCCGGTTGTGCGCCTTGCAGACGTCGATCTCCTCTGACAGACTCTTCAAGCATACAAAAAAGTCGTCAAAGGATTCGTTCTCCGCCTGCTTGCAGCTGGTGAAGGCACGGCGACTCAAAGCTTCGTTATTCAGACCCTTAACATGCTCCTGTAAAAGGTCGAGCACATCCGTCATTGGGAGGCACTTGCAGCGTGTGCTCCAAAACTCTCTGGGTCTCCAGCGACAAACACATCCGCAGTTGGATGAGCTGTTTGTTCGGAGGCATGCTGTCAAGGTCCACCATCGGGGAGTAATCTGTACAACGCCGCCTCCACTCACAAAAAAGCTGAAACGTGGCGTCTGGTGAGAGGGCGGGTGGGGGTTGAACAGATGCCTTGGGAGCTGTTTGTTTGGAGGCAAGAGTACCTGGAGGACGCTGGTGTGGTGGAGGAGGGAGGATATTGGCGCCTTCATGCGCGCTACCTGCGAGTGAGGGAGGGTGGGTTAGCGCCAGGGTCGCCAATAGTGCCTCAAAACGCAACTTTTCCTTCTCTCTTCGTGTCTCCTCCCTCTGAAGTTCCATCTCTCTACGTCGCTCGTCCAGGTCATCCATCCACCTCAGAATTGTGGCAATGTCCGTCACAGGAGGTGGAGGATGAGAGTCTGCGCCCGGTGGAGGGGGAGGTGGTGGGGAGTCGTGTCTCCCATCTTGATGTTGTCCCTTCTTACCTCCCATCTTCGTGTGTGCGTGGACTGCACTGTTTAGTATATAAAGTGGCGCCTCAACAGCTCGAACCACATATATATGACATAAACAGCGCAGAAATAACGCATATAGTCCACTGTTCTGTCCGTGAGTGAGTGCGTGCGTGCATGCGTGTGTGTGTGACTGAGAAAGCCGAGCGTGGTGGCCGGCGGAGGCAAGACCAGTGTCCCTCCGGATGTTGCACGAGAAGGGTGTACGCCTGCGTGCTCCGTGGGTACCACAAAAAACAGGCCAATGCTCAACTCTCAGCTCTGGACACACACTAATACACTGACACTAACACTGCCACCGTCACTAAAAATCACTGTGACGGCCCAAACACTGCACATCGCGGCAAAACACAGGGCAACACAACACAACACACTGAGTCGACGCGCATCACCGGCAGATGTCACTGTCTCGGCATTGTTTACACACTTGTAAGTCCACAGATCCCAATCACTGCGCCATGGTGGTTACTAGTGTTCCCTGAAGAATGCAGTGATGGGTAGGGAAACACCTTGTAACACTGAAGTCCGTTTATTATGGATGAGAGAAATACAAGTGGTGACCAGCGTGTGCCATGCACGGCTCACACAGTCAGACTGAGACTGCCTTGCCATATGGCAGCCTCGGGGCAATGTTGCTACATAACGTGCAGTGTTGCCACGTGATGATATATATAAATGCTACTCGGCACAGTAGCTTATATACAGGGTTGCTACTCGGCACAGTAGCTTATATACAGGGTTGCTACTCGGCACAGTAGCTTAAATACAGGGTTGCTACTCGGCACAGTAGCTTATATACCGGGTTGCTACTCGGCACAGTAGCTTATATACAGGGTTGCTACTCGGCACAGTAGCTTATATACATAACCTACAACCACCACTACCACTGTCACTACCACCGTCACCACCACCACTACATATATCACCACCCATCATCACTACATAAAACACCATCCATCATCACTACATATAACACCATCCATCATCACTACATATAACACCACCCATCATCACTACATATAACACCATCCATCATCACTACATATAACACCACCCATCATCACTACATATAACAACATCCATCACCACTACATATAACATCATCAATCATCACTACATATAACACCATCCATCATCACTGCCTATAACACCACTCATCATCAATATATATAACAACATCCCTCAGCACTACGGATAACATCATCCATCATCACTACATATAACGCCATCCATCATCACTACATATAACACCATCCATCATCATTACAGATCGTGGGGACACACACACACACACACAGACATATTTCTTTGTTATATATATATATATATATATATATATATATATATATATATATATATATATATATATATATATATATATATATATATATATATACACAGTATATATATATATATATTCTTTATCGTAGAAAATTATAGTTCTACAGGTACACTCGGAAACCATATTCTTTCGCCCACCTGGGTTGGTGCTGGAGGTTAGTACAGTGTCCTTTCTGGACGGGGGCCCACTCTAACTATCACGAGGCAACACACGCAGGAACAACACTGTCATACTGCGGCTGTATAGATGATATTATGTATAAATATTGTATATGGTACTTATACTCTGCATTATCTTCATTATATATGAACACAAAGAAAAATTACCATAGGTGGTAGTTACGAAAGTATGAATGGTAATAAACACTTCCAAACCACCCAGTGAATCCGCATGTCGCTTATAGCGTTTGTGGCCAGACCACGATGATTCCACCACACACCATCTATATCTTTTATTTCCCATCATTCGTGTAACTATATGAAAAATCGTGTTTAATTTAACTACATATATCAAAAACCTTAAATTACATGTGGATCAGTCACTCCTCATTTGACACACTTATAGTGTAATCAGTGGACGAGGGGCACAATTATGATGTGGTATATCTCGACTTTAGCAAAGCCTTCGACAGAGTACCCCACGAAAGACTAATTAGAAAGGTAGAAGCTCATGGCATCAAAGGTGACATCCTTAAATGGATTAGGGCGTGGTTACAGGACAGGAAACAGCGAGTGAGCATTAACGGCACTAAGTCCCATTGGAGCAACGTCACAAGTGGAGTTCCCCAAGGCTCAGTACTTGGACCATTATTGTTTATTATATACATAAACGACATAGATATCGGCATAGACAGCAACATAAGTAAATTTGCTGATGATACTAAAATAGGACGTGTTATCAAATCTGACGAGGACTCGGCAAAACTACAGGAGGATCTAAACAAATTTTTCGAATGGTCTGAAAAATGGCAGATGAAATTCAACGTTGACAAATGTAAAGTACTCAGTATAGGAAATGTAAACAGGGAAACCAGATACCAGATGAACAACGATGCCATAGAGAAATCCGACTGCAAGAGAGATTTAGGAGTAATGATAAGTAGGAACCTTAAGCCAAGTAAACAATGTGTTTTTGCTCGAAACAAGGCTAATAAAGTACTTGGGTTCATACAAAGGAGTGTTAGTTACAAGACTAGCGAGGTCATCCTAAAACTGTATCTTGCTCTTGTGAGACCACACCTGGATTACGCAGTCCAGTTCTGGTCACCGTATTACAGAATGGATATAGAATCCTTGGAAAGAATTCAGAGGAGAATGACAAGACTAATCCCGGGTATCAGGAACCTTGAGTATAGAGACAGGTTAAAGCATCTTAATTTGCACTCCCTTGAGAGACGTAGAGCGAGGGGCGACCTGATAGAGGTGTATAAATGGAAGGCAGGGCTAAACAAAGGGGACATTACAAAGGTACTCAAATTATCCAACCAGGAGCGAACTCGTAACAATGGTTTTAAATTGGACAAATTTAGATTTAGGCGTGAAATAGGTAAACACTGGTTTGGAAACAGAGTAGTGGATGAATGGAACAAGTTACCATATATCATCATTAACTCGAATACGCTGAATTGCTTCAAACATAGGTTGGATGCTCATATGAGCAATAGGGGTTGGGTGTAAACGGGACTGCCCAGTATGGGCCAATAGGCCCGCTGCAGTTTCCTCCATTCTTATGTTCTTATGTTCTTATGTAATACTTTGACCATCCCACCTGGGTAACTCTCACCGGGCAACATCCTTGCATAACCAAACAGCCTCGCAAGGTCCAATAGGCCTGGATATAGTGTGTGTGCACTCGCTAAAATGACCTAGTATATTTTACTAATGTCTCATTGTCCATGGGTTTTCTTACAGTTTGGCTCTGAGTTTTCTATTTTGTCTTCCTGCCAGTTCAACAGGACTGCTAACCATCCTCCTAGCAACTCATATGCCATTCCAGACCCACAGCCTGTATGTATAGTGTAAGACCGCAGTCCAATACATACAAGTCGGGCAGTCAAGCGTTGGTTTGAGGCGCACCCGCAGATTATTCTATTGGACTGGCCTTCTAAAGGATCTGATTGTAATCCAATAGAAAATCTATGGGCGCATATGGTTGTTGAATGGGATGTTGAGGAGAAAACGAGTGAGGCAGTGAGGAGACGCGCACATAATGTGTGGGAGGGAATAAGGAGGAGGCCGAACATCTGCAGCAATCTGGTAGATTCCATGCCCACCAGATTGCATGAAGTTATAGCAGCAGATGGAGGTTGGACACGGTATTAACCTGTGGTCAAGAATTAAATCTCCGCCCACGACGGTGCCTTGTAGGGGGTGGCGGGGGAGTTAGCTCTCTGGTGTAACCTCGTTGGGACCACATAGACTTCGTTTCCTAACTCTCGGGAATTTTACTAAGTGGTTTTACGTCACTTCGCATAAATATGCTTACAAAATCTATGCATTAATATGCATATCTCTTGCGAATCTGTCCAGACATTAAATATATGTTATATACTACAATAATCACATAGATATGTTTACAATGTTTATGCATAATAAATGTGAAAAATATTTTTGGGGTTTCAATTAACCAATAGTCATGCCTACAAAACAATCTTGATGCTCTAAGTGCATGTATTTGTTAAATAACGAGTAACTGATGAAAAGCAAGCACTTAGCCATATGGATATAGTTACATGGAAGAAGGGAAATAAGGATGAACCATGGTTTTGATGGAAACAATGTGCTCTGGGACGATGCTCACAATGACGAATGGGAGAAACCTCTTTATGAAACATCTTACCTACTAAAGATGAAGCTTAATGTTACAGAACACACACACACACACACACACACACACACACACAGTGTAACTTTGAGTGACGCGTTGTCTGACTTGGGGTGGCTTTGAACGAACCATACACTTGATATTACAATTTATGTATCCTTCCTGTCCATGATTTACAACAATAACTGTAGGGTAAAGTTACAATATTATACTACAGCCTGACAACGCTTTATCCGAAATTCCGAAAACCGAAAGTTTTTTTTTTTTTGTGGGGCAATTTTTTTTTCTTCAGGGCCTGGGGGCGAAAATATAATATTAATAATAATTATAATAATAATAATTATTCAGAGTAAAATTTTTTTTAATAAAATACGCCAAAATAAAATAATATGATAACAATAAAAATAATAATAATATATAATAATAAAATTAATAAAAATAACAATAATACAGAAGTACTGTAATAACAAAATAATAATAATAATGATAATAATAATAATAATAATAATAATAATAATAATAATAATAATAAGGAAATACAAGAATGAAAAGAGATCAAAAGTGAGAAACACGACCTAGACCTATGAATTATTATTATTATTATTATTATTATTATTATTATTATTATAATCTTTATTATATTTTCGGCCCCCCAGGCCCTGATGTGGGTCAGTGATCTATGCCCGGGTGGGCTAATACACATACAAAAAAAATAATAACCATTCTGAAAACCGAAAAATTCCGAAATCCGAAATTCCTCTGGCCCCACAGATTTCGGATAAGGGACTGTCAATAACACTGTCATGTATTGATACTATGACTAGTTACCAAGATACAGAGCACGATGAACATAACATGATAATGATAGTGAAGCCTGGAAGGGTTCATATCATAACTTGTGTGTTCGCGTGTATGTTGCCCCGTGAGAATTACCTTGGACCTCCATGTGCCCAGGTGGGATGGTCAAAGTATTACACTATAAGTGTATCAAATGAGGAGTGACTGATCTACATGTAATTTAAGGCTTTTGAAATATGTAGTTAAATTAAACACGATTTTTCATATAGTTATGCAAATGATAGGAAGCATCGTGGTCTGGCACACACACACACACGTTGTGTGGAGTCACTGGGTGGTTTGGAAGTGTTTATTTCCATTCATACTTTCGTAACTACAACCTACGGTCTTTTTTTTCGTGTTCATATATAATGAAGATAATGCAGAGTATAAAATTCTATATACAATATTTATACATAATGTCATCTATACAGCCGTACTATGACTGTGTGTGTTCGTGGGTGTGTTGCCTCGTGATAGTTTGAGTGGGCCCCCGTCCAGAAAGGACACTGTTCTAACTTCCATTACCGACCCAGGTAGGCGGTGGGCTAGAGATTATGGTTTCCGAGTGTACTGAGTTCAGTTGAAAAATATATTAGACCTTCTCTTCTAGGGGAAATGTCTCAGTGTATGTACACAGGAGAACATTTAAGTGAGGTGTTCTCTGGGTAACAAAAAATATGAGTCTGATCTCTCCCCATCCTCTCTTAACCAAGGGAGAGGGAGGAGCAGGCCAGGTATGTTATGATTTGGTTGACCTCGCCTGCCCTCGGGAGTGTGAGAAAGGAAACACGTCAGATTTTTTTTTATTTAGATTGCCCCCAAGGGGGCTAGTATATTGGGCAGCCCCTTACATCGTGTGCAAGGTGAAAATGCAGAAGCGTTTACAGCGCCCTCTGGGAAGCATGCATAGTTCATGCTTACCTTTATGACTCATGCATTGAAAGCCTAAAAGCCTGAAGGGCATGGGTTTTGTCAGCAAGTTATATAAAGTGACAGAATGATGAGTGTGTGGGGAGAAAATTCCAGTTACAATTTATCTGTTTATGACAAAGTGTGACAGGTCCCTAATAATGTCAAGTGCCAGGCCTGTCACTAGAAGGAGGGATATCTGGCTGGGGACCTGTAGTAGGAGGTCTTAGGGCAAGTGAGGATGTAGTGAGAGATGGTGTGAGAGTCTGGTTGACCACAAAGCTTACAAACAGTGCGTCCAAGCTCCGGGTTGCTAATGTACTGTGCGTGGCGAAAGACACTGTGGGTGGAGAAGATATGGTGTGGTGGGACAGGTACAGTAACGGTGGAGGGAGGCACATAGGCATTGGCAATATTGAGGTGACGTACCTTTTAGTGTGATTGTGATGGCGTGTGCTACTGTTGTGCTAACATGAGCTCACCTCAGCCTGACCTCGCTCGCTCCCAGAAGGAACTGCAACCTCAGCTATGTATAATGTCAACAGCTGAGGCCCGGTTGAATAACTTGGTGAATAATTTGGTATTATACATTTGGGTAAATATTTATATGATGCAAATGGTGCTGTTACATGTGTTTGTGTGTGTGTGTGTGTGTGTGTGTGTGTGTGAGAGAGTGAGTGCATTCGGTATGAGCCTGTGTGTGTGAGTATTTATGTGTATTATTATATCTGTCTAAAGGAAAATTATATCTTGTGGTTGATTTAATTGTTTTTAAGGTAAGAAATATAAGCCAAATGAACAGAAAATAAGACATTTTATTGATCAGTTACAGAATTTTATTTAACTTTAACCTAATTTTGCAGGAGAAATGCATGCTAGGGAAACATTGATGAAAAGAGAGATATAGGTTGATAGATAAAGAGACGCTTATTAAGAAACCTAACATGGACAGATACAGAAACAAACATAAGACATCACCATATAAGCAGGTCGACAGAAAAGCAGGAATACTGACAGATAGACAGATAGGCATATAGAGATTCGGGAAACAGGCACTGTGGATCGACTGGCGCCCAAAGCCAATTTATCTTCGGTAAATACCGCTCGAGGGAGGAGTATTAAGAACGTCTCCACAATTACTTGTCACCTCCTTCCGTGGGCAAATTGGTTGGGTAATTAGTAGTTAATTAGTCTAACGAGTGGCCTAGTGCCTATTCTGAGTCACGTTGAATCTATAAGTAGGCGAGGTTGTATGAGGTGGGGAGTGTATGTAGGTGAGGGGGTAAAGGTGCATGTTTGTGTAAGTTTATGTGTGTGTGTGGGGGGGGGGGGAGGATTGTTGAGTTTTGAGTTTTAGTGTATTGGAGGATAAGGGTAAATATTTGTCAGTGTGCATGTGCATGTTCAATAATAATAATATTAATAATAATAATAATAATAATAATAATAATAATAATAATAATAATAATAATAATAATAATAATGATAATAATAGTAATAATAATAATAATAATAATAATAATAATAATAATAATAATAATAATAATAATAATAATAATATTAATATTAATAATAATAATAATAATAATAATGATAATAATATTAATAGTAATGATGATGATGACGATCTATGTATATAAAACTTCTTTACCAATCTGTAGTGATGATGGATGGCGTTATATGTAGTGATGATGGATGGTGTTATATGTAGTGATGATGGATGTTGTTATATGTAGTGATGATGAGTGGTGTTATATGTAGTGATGATCTATATATCTCTATAAAACAAAGAAGTCTGTCTGTTTGTCTGTGTGTCCGCACGAGAATCTTGGAAACTACTTTACCGATCTGTAATAATGATGGATGGTGTTATATGTAGTGATGATGGATGGTGTTATATGTAGTGATGATGGATGATGTTATATGTAGAATATGAAAAGTATCCCTCTGTTATCATTGGCAACATGGATAAGAAATGTGAATACTGCAGTGCAAAGAAGTACAAAGGAGAACCTGTTGGACTGTGCTGCTGTCATGGGAAGTAGGACTGCCAAATTTGGAAAAACCACCACAACCATTGAAGATTCTCATGCTGGGAACAACACCAGAGTCAAAACACTTTTTGGAAAATATACGGAAGTACAATTCATGCTTCCAGATGACATCCTTTGGAGTTACCATAGTAGTTCGTGAGCACGGATACATGCCCACATTCAAAGTCCAGGGTCAAGTCTATCACAAAGCCGGATCCCTCTTACCACTGGAAGATAAGCAGGCAAAGTTTCTCCAAATCTACTTCATGGGAGATCATGAAAAGCAGGCTACTATCAAGGTGTCAGACAAGACATTGTATTATCTATCCAAAAAATGCTGCATGAGCGCAACACGCATGTACAGTCATTTAAAAATGCCCTGGAAACATGCCGTCTGACGAGTACAAAGTCAGGATCAAAGCAGACACCTTAATGCACTACAGTGAGACTATGTGGATCCTCCCAGAGTGTGGCGTCCTACCGTGGTCTAGCTAAAGGGTGATGATGGGTGTTATATGTAGTGATGATGGATGGTGTTATATGTAGTGATGATTAGACAATAAAATAATAAGAGTTTAATGCTAAAAAAATATACTTTGCTGCACCGTTGTAGTGGAACTTACATACACCGTTAATGAACTATTGATGGAAGAAGAAGTTTTGGGGATTGAACAGTGAGACAATGTGGAACCTCCGGGAGGGTGGCGTCCTACCCTTGCCTAGCAAATGAGCCGCCCGGACCAAACTTGGCATGAATAGCAAGTGTTTCCTTGCTTCTCTCATGGACAGTTCTATGTTGGATGCTCCAGAGTGGGAACTGGCAAAAATCTGTACATACTTGCTGCTAATGGCAAAACCAAAAATGTGGTCTACCCAAACGTACTACAGTGAGACAATGTGGAGCCTCCCGGAGGGTGGCGTCCTACCTTGTGTGTCTGCACCAGAATCTCAGAAACTACTTTACCGATCTGTAGTGATGATGGATGGTGTTATAATGTAGTGATGATGGATGGTGTTATATGTAGTGATGATGGATGGTGTTATATGTAGTGATGATGGATGATGTTACATGTAGTGATGATGGGTTGTGTTATGTGGGGATCTCAAAAAAACTCCAACCAACCCAATCCGACACACCTAACCCAACCCGACCCATTAAACCACACAGAGGTTGAAAAGCCGTATTACATCCCACATATTATAGGTAATTTTATCCTTATATATACAACTACACGTTCACTACAACACCAGTACCACATGTTCATTACAACACCAGTACTACACGGTCACTACAACACCCATGCTACACGTTCACTACATCATTAGACCCCCAGGTCGCCTTTAAACCTCGCTCACATTGAAAATCCAGTGTGCAACACCAAAACAGGATCGGTAAAGGCAAAACTCTTAGAAAAATGCAACCTCATAGTCTGGGATGAATGCCTCAGGGCATCATACCTTTGGAAAAGTGTTCAGACACTCACCCTATCCACAAACAATAGAGTACATCTACAAGGAGATCAGGATGCTGGATGGTTTGCAAACCTTCTACTACATATTGGAAATGGAACTTTCCCTGTTGATTCAGAAAGACAAATAATCATTCCTCAAGGATATGGAAATGTTGTAAAGTCCTCAACTGAGCTCACTAACATAGTCTACCTAAACATTATCCACCACTCGAAGGATCACAAGTGGCTGCGTGAACACGCAGTGGCTGAAATCAACATGACTCTGTCATGGTCACGTTGACTGCTAGTCTGTATTAACCTTGTTGATTCTTATTATACTCCACGAACGCAAAACATGAGTGGGTAGCTGGTTCGCTGTCTATCTGAAGAAGAAGTGTTTTTCCCCCCTCGACATTACACTTATGTTCCCTCCCAGTAAGTCCCGCCTTCGAACACAGTTGTCAATACTTTGTTATTCCACTTTCTACTGGCAAGCTCAATCATGAATTAGTCTGTGTAAATCAACTCAAGTAATTCGCCAGACCTTTGTCAACTGAGGGTCATCCTTGAATGAGTAACAGTTGGTTTGTTTGTAATTTCTGTCATTGCGTGAGTAGTGATTGCTGGCAACCCGGGGGTATATAACCACGAGTGAGAGGGATGATCAAACCTCTTGTAACGCCTTCCAACGTCGTTCCCAGGTATGTAGCAGTGTTCCCGCCATTATAGCCATTCAGTTTGATTTAGTCAATGTAGTGAATTAATTATCAGTATTCACGTTGTAATAGTGGAATTGTCATTCACCCATTGTAAAAAGTAATATAAAGTAAATGTCGTCTGACGTTGCGAGACGAAAGATTTGTTTGTGTTGTCATCATGCTTCCCTAAGCCTCCCTTAACGCCTTCCAACTTCGTTCCCAGATCCAGGGTGGGCTTATTTGAACATTCACCAATAGCCCCGGAGCCAGTAGATGTCTAGCGTGATCAATATATGGACGATTTCGCTGATTCGACAGGAATAACGGCAGCCCTGCCTAGTGGGCCTTAGACCCCAGACTCGCCTCGTGTTTGAGTATAACCGATCACAACAGCGATCATCAGTGTTACAGGCGCCAGTGCTATACCCTGGGACATGTCTTGAAGTTATATGGTCCCCAGAGTGTCTGTTGTATATGTTTGGGGATAATTAATTGGAAATAATTATCCCATGTTGGGTAGTGGACCCATGTATGAGTTGGTTTCAGTAATAACATGTTGTGTGTCGAGAGTGTTTCTCATATATACTACCAACAGTTAGTAAGGGGACCATATGTAAGTTTGCCATGTATGCAATGTAATGAATCACCAGTAATGTGGGTGAAGTAAGTACCCACTTGGATTGGCAGTTAAGAGAAGCCAAGGAGTTGTCATGTGTTTAAATGTAATGTGACTAAAGTCAAGGAATTGATCCTTGTAACTGTAAAGTAATGTAACACCAGTAAGGTTGTGAGAAGGAAGAGTACAGGATCTGAGTAATTTGCAGTTGAGTCAGCCGAGGAGCTGCACCTTGGAGTTGTATGTTAATAATATCGTTTTCCTTTTGATTTCATATTAATAAACCTGTTGTTAGAGTATTTTAGGAGTATTCATTTAACTGCATTATTCCACTTTTATTTCCATCCAAATGACTTGATACCAGAATTACAATACCCATGTGCTTAGACCCTCGTCCATGCTACCAAAAAGAACTAAGGTTATGTAGTAACCATTGAACTGAAGTAAGTAGAAAGAACAAGTAAAGTACAAGAACTAAGACAAGAAAAGTAAAAGTAAGAAGGGAGGTTGAGTAGAAAAAGAGTAAGAGAGAAACCGCCCCTCTTACAACCCAAGTTAGACAGATTCCAGGCAGTGAGACCTCATTCAAATGTTTTGATACAGTAATCGACCAGGACCAAGCAGTACAGTACCCTGCAGAATTCTTGAATTCTTTGGAGCCCACTGGAATACCTCCTCACCACCTCACTCTCAAGATTGGAACTTCTATAATGCTCTTACGATATCTTGAACCACCAATCCTCTGCAATGGCACAAGACTGGTGGTGAAGAACATAATGCCACATGTACTAGAAGCTACAATACTGACAGGAAAAGCTAAAGGAGAGGACGTTCTTATACCAAGCGACTTCAGTTCTTCGTTAAAGTGAGCTTTGCCATGACCATCTACAAAAGCCAGGGACAGTCCCTAAAGATGGTTGGCCTAAACCTGGTGTTTCCTTGCTTCTCTAATGGACAGTTCTATGTTGGATACTCCAGAGTGGGAAATGGCAAAAATCTGTACATACTTGCTGTTAATGGCAAAACCAAAAATGTGGTCTACCTTAATGCACTACAGTGAGACAATGTGGAGCCTCCCAGAGGGCGGCGTCCTACCATGGTCTAGCTAAAGAGCAGCCCGGAGGGTGGCGATTCGGCTAGTAATAATAATAATAATAATAATAATAATAATAATAATAATAATAATAATAATAATAATAATAATAATAACAAAAATAATAATAACAATAATAATAATAATAATAATAATAATAATAATAATAATGATAATAATAATAATAATAATAAAAATAATAATAATTTTAATATTAATAATAAACTGTATATTAACTAATACAGCAGCCATTACCTGAAAATAAACAGAAGACAAAGTGGGTCCTATATAATGTAAATATAATAAAAAAAAATAAGAGGGTTGGTCATTCAAAAAGGAATTTCATCGCAGTTACAGCACAAAAGTGAGATTGGCAAGAAGTATACACAAAAGTTATCTATAAGTTGCTGATATTTTTGACTGTGTAACGGTGTAATGTCAGACTAGAACTGTTCTTGAGGCAATCAGTACCTGACTGGGTGTGATTGTGGTGTCAGTGATGTCAAACACCAATTCGCGAACAAGGGATCTCAGGTGGGGGTGTAGGAGGAGGTGGGGAAGATATGTGTGTGTGTGTGTGTGTGTGTTGGGGCTAGAAAGGTGCCCTAATCATAGCCTGCATAGCCTGCCTAAAAAAACAACCTTGTGGTCGCTGCTTGAAGTGAGCGTCCTGAAAGAAGAACTGCCCTTGTGGCATAGCAACCACCAGTGAGTCCCGTCTCCCAGGCGAGGGTCAACTTACAGAACGAGGGTCTGGTTATACCTTCGTCTGCGGAGAGAATCCGCATTTATGGAGTTGTTTTTGTCATCAGCCAACGCATCCTACTCAGGCTAACTGAAATGCCTTTTGGGATCAACGAGCGCCTCATGACTCTCCGAATCCCATTGAATCACTCACGTTATGCCTTTTTCATCAGTGCATACACCCCAGCACTGGATGCAGAGGATGACATCAAGAATGCCTTTTACACCGACCCCGACAGAGTGCTAACCTCTATCCCCAGAGAAGATAAGGTTGTGTTCCTTTGTGAATACATTGGCAGATATGCTAACATTTGGCAGGGAATCATAGGGAGAAATGGACTAGACAAGTGTAATCGCAATGGCCTACTCCTCCTCAGCAAGTGTGCTGCACACAACCTCACTATCACCAATACCTTGTTTAGGCAGGCCGACAAGTTCAAGGGTTCGTGGCAACACCCACGATCCAAACACTGGCATCTCATTGAGTACATCATTGTCAGAGAAAGAGATCACCGAAATGTCCACAACACCCGAGACTTACATGGCTCAGACCACTGCGACACTGGCACTGATCATCTCCTCGTCAGAGCCAAGCTATCACTTCATGTGACCCCAAAACAGCTATGGCAGCAAGCCTTCAAAAGAGGTCTTAACACTAAGGCCCGAATTCAGAGCGCTGGTTTGAAACCGCATGAGGGTTTAAACCAAGGATTGAGCGAGATTGAAGATTGTTGGTATTCAAAACACTGGCTTTTGCCAACACAAAGATTCAAACCAGGTTTGAGATCGGAAATGTCGATCCTTGCGTTAATCCAGCCTGAAGGCAGGTTTAGCGGTCGATCTGTCATTCAAGATAACAAGTCAACATGAATTTTCACAGAACGCCTACTTTTCGCCGATATCGCCAAATTGGAAATTTTTATTATGACATGCAATTCAGACATCGATATAGGTTCAGCAACGGAGATTTCCTTGATATTTTGCGTGATATGGAGCATCTACTTGACAGACCTGTTGCCTATGGTTCACCTCTACCTTTATTCATCAGTTGATCAATGCTTTGAGATTCTTCGTAATGAATAGTTTCCAGGTAAGGGGAAATGTGAGGTTAAGAGAACAGAAAGAAACTTAACCTAACTGAACCGAATCTAGCCAGATTACTACGCCCTGCATTGATTCCTCTTGCTTTGGTCATGAATATTGATACCTGTCCCGGATTATATCTACAATTTGTAAGTAATTGTTCTTCCTCTATAAATTTCTTTGTTATCATATAACAACACAGCCACGTTGTAATACAGTACCATAAATCATTATAATTTGATCATAATTTGGTTGTAAGTATAGTAACATAAGTAAATTATGATATCATGGAGAGATTTCTCCTCCGTAAAAACTCGTCGAATCATAGTTGCCGCGATAACCTTGTAAACATTACTATCGATAGTGATTGGTCGTTATAATGGTGTAACTGAAACGTGATTGGCTGGAAATTCAGTGTTCGAATCCTTGCTCGTAATTGAAGAAAATTCAACAGATCTCTCGATCCAGAGTTCAAGCCGATATTCTGAGTATGGGTAATCCACTGCAGGAAATATCGGATCAAGGAACCCCGATTCGCACGCCTGAGCCGAGCTCAAATCCCAGGCTCAAACTACCGTTCTGAATTCGGGGAGCACATGCTTTCAGAGAGCAGCTCGAACATTTGCTGATAAACAACCGGACAGCAAACAACAAAAATCCCAGTGGCGAATGGGATATTCTCGACATGCTCATGACAAAAACCTGCAGAGAGACCTTTGGCCACATCGAAAAAACACACAAGAACTGGTTTGATAAACGTGCTGCTTTTTCTGGTTGACAGAACAACCCTCAGTCTTGGACCAAAGCTGATACCTTACGCAAGTAGAAAGCGGCGGCCCAGTAGTAGCTTTGCAATCTAAAGAACGTCTGGTTTAAAAATAGAGCATGTGTAACACAAAACTTTGGAGATCAGGACAAGATGCGCGAATGTTTCAATTACACTAAAATATTTTATGGGCCAATCACTCATGACACAACCCCCCTCCACTCATCTGACGTTAACTCCCTGATTAAAGACATTGAAGGCATCCTTTAGCAATGGAAAGAGCACTACCATGCTCTGCTTAACCAACACACTGATGCGGATATCCTGATTACCCAGCAGGTCTTTCAGCATCCAGAGCTGACCCACTTCAGCTATCCTCCATCCCTGGATGAGGTAGCTATTGCCAGCAAACTGATGAAAATTAAAAAATCTTAAGAGCCTGATGAAATCCCAGCCCAGATGAATAAAGCAGGAGAACCTCTGCTTACCAGACATCTCTACTTTCTCCTGGAGAATATATGGGAAAAGGAGGAAATCCCCCAAGCTCGTAAAGACGCAACCATCTTCAATATTTATAAGAGCAAGGGAGACCGGTCAGACTGTGGTAACTACCGCTGGATCTCGCTGCTCTCTATAGCTGGCAAGATTATCGCCAGGGTCCTAAACAGACTTCTTCCTCCGGCAGAAAACTTCCTCCCAGAATCTCAGTGTGGCCTTAGACCATCACGTTGCACCACTGACATGATCTTTGCTGCCCGCCAGACACAGGAAAAGTGCAGAGAGCAGCGTCGTGACCTGTACTTGCCTTTCATAGACCTAACCACACACATCGACTCAGTCAACAGGGAAGCCCATTGGTTGACCCTCATCTGTTTTGGCTGCCCACCAAAATTCTTTGTTATTGGTAGGCGACTCCACGATGGCATGAACGGCAGTGTCCTGCACAATGGCACACAGTCTGAGTTCTTCCCCATCCAAAAGGGGGTTAAACAAGGATGCGTAATAGCACCAACTCTCTTTTCCATTTTCTTGGCTGCCTTCCTTACTCGTGCCAGTGCCAATTTAGCCGGCGGGTAGGACATCGAGTACCGGATGAAGGGTCTTTTCAACATAAGACGACTCCGGATAGGAACAAAGGGGTCGGGAGCTTCCATTACTGAACTTCAGTTTGCACACGACCTCACCCTTGTCTCTCACACTGAACGCGACCTACAGGAGATCCTGAACACCTACGCAGATGCGTATGCACACTTCGGCCTTGAGGTGAATTTACGTAAGACTCAGTTTCTCCTTCAGCCTTTTCCTGGTTCAGCCACACCTCCACCATCCATCCAGCTGAACGTACTACTACCCTCTCTAATGTTACCCACTTTTAGTATCGCGACTCCCACCTATCCACCACCGCGGAAATTTATGTAGAGATTCAACATCGGATCAGATATGCATCTTAAGCACACTCCAAAACTTTGTCTTCAGCTATATGGAGCTAAAATTATCTACAAAGTTGCACATATATCGAGCTATACAGGAGGCATCTCAAGGCACTTGAAAACTTTCACCAACGTAGTCTACATTCCATCCTCCAGTATTCTCGCTGACACCAACTGTAGGAACATCGAGGCTACCATTATCCATGAACAACTACATTGGACTGGCCATGTTACCCGCATAGATGATAGTAGACTGCCAAAGCAGCTACTTTACAGTTACCTAACGAATAGTAAACGTAACACTGGAGGGCAACTGAAAAGGTATAAAGACAGCCTTAAGACAAACCTGAAAAATTGGCAAATCGACACCCTCACCTGGGAGATGATTACTCCACACCGTAACACTTGGAGGAGCACCACATCAGAAGGAGTCAATATTTTCTAAATAGCCCTTCTGCATACCGAGGCAGACAAAGCCTGAAAGACACTGCTGCCGCCCCTACCACAGTAGATGTAGCCCTCCACACGTGCAACATATGTCGACGACCCTGTCGGTCCCGTATCGGCCTCTCTGGTCACCAGAGCTCACCAACGATGGTGACATCCTTAATAATTCGTACCATTGTCACATAGCTGGATGATCATCATACTCGATTCTGAGTGACAGCAAAGTAGTAGTAGTAGTGTGTGTGTGTGGGGGGGGGGGGGTGATAATAATAATGATAATAATTAACGGTTTATTGAAAAAGTCGGCAGCCCGAAGGCTGAAAATATACATGAGACAATAATTATTTATTACATACAAAGACACGGGGTGGGTGGGTCGTTTAACAAAAGCTTTCATTAGTAAAAGAACAAGGAACATGAAGTGAACATACAAATTATTATAGTTTACAGTTGATGGCCCGGCCTGGGCTGATCATGGAGACACCAGGTGGTGAGGTGTTCACGTGGTGTAGTAACTCGTCCTCGGGTGTTGATATGAGGGACCTCACGTGGTCATGAGACATCGGGTGGTGTGATGTTCACGTGGTGTGGTAACTCGTCCTCGGGTGTTGATATGAAGAACCTCACGTGGTCATGGAGACATCAGGTGGCGTGGTGTTCACGTGGTGTAGTAACTCATCCTCGCATGTTGATATGAAGGACCTCACGTGGTCATAAGAACATAAGAACATAAGAATGGAGGAAACTGCAGTGGGCCTATTGGCCCATACTGGGAAGTCCCGTTTACTGTACACCCAACCCCTATTGCTCATATGAGCATCCAACCTAAGTTTGAAGCAATTCAGCATATTCGAGTTAATGATGATATTTGGTAACTTGTTCCATTCATTCACTACTCTGCTTCCAAACCAGTGTTTACTTATTTCACGCCTAAATCTAAATTTGTCTAATTTAAAACCATTGTTACGAGTTCGCTCCTGGTTGGATAATTTGAGTACCTTTGTAATGTCCCCTTTGTTTAGCCCTGCCTTCCACTTATACACCTCTATCAGGTCGCCCCTCGCTCTACGTCTCTCAAGGGAGTGCAAATTAAGATGCTTTAACCTGTCTCTATGCTCAAGGTTCCGATTGCCCGGGATTAGTCTTGTCATTCTCCTCTGAATTCTTTCCAAGGATTCTATATCCATTCTGTAATACGGTGACCAGAACTGAACTGAGTAATCCAGGTGTGGTCTCACAAGAGCAATATACAGTTTTAGGATGACCTCGCTAGTCTTGTAACTAACACTCCTTTGTATGAACCCCAGCAATTTGTTAGCCTTGTTACGAGCAAAAACACATTGTTTACTTGGCTTAAGGTTCCTACTTATCATTACTCCTAAATCCCTCTCGCAGTCGGATTTCTCTATGGCATCGTTGTTCATCTGGTATCTGGTTTCCCTATTTACATCTCCTATACTGAGTACTTTACATTTGTCAACGTTGAAATTCATCTGCCATTTTTCAGACCATTCGAAAAATTTGTTTAGATCTTCCTGTAGTTTTGCTGAGCCCTCGTCAGATTTGATAACACGTCCTATTTTAGTGTCATCAGCAAATTTACTTATGTTGCTGTCTATTCCGATATCTATGTCGTTTATGTATATAATAAACAATAATGGTCCAAGTACTGAGCCTTGGGGAACTCCACTTGTGACGTTGCTCCAATGGGACTTAGTGAGGTAAATGCTCACTCGCTGTTTCCTGTCCTGTAACCACGCCCTAATCCATTTAAGGATGTCACCTTTGATGCCATGAGCTTCTACCTTTCTAATTAGTCTTTCGTGGGGGACTCTGTCGAAGGCTTTGCTAAAGTCGAGATATACCACATCATAATTGTGCCCCTCGTCCACCGATTCGAAAACTGATGAAAAGAATGTTAATAGATTAGTTAGGCAAGAACGTCCGCTTTGAAGCCATGCTGGGAATCATTGATCAATCGGTGCTTCTCCAGGTGATTTCGAATAGAGTTTGAAATGATTGCTTCCAGTAATTTGCCTACTATTGATGTTAGACTGATTGGGCGGTAGTTAGAGGATAGTGATCTATTCCCCCTCTTGAAAATCGGTATTACATTCGCTATCCTCCAGGATTCTGGTACTACACCTGTTTTTAAGGACATGTTAAACAACTTTGCTAAGGGCATACTGAGCTCTTACTTACATTCCTTTAATACTCTGGCAAATATCTCATCGGGACCAGGTGACTTATTAGGCTTTAGTTTGTCTATTTGCTTACTAACATCGTTACTAGTTACTACTATCTCACTTAATTTGTTTTCTTCACTATCTCTGAATAGAGTCGGTGCCTCGGGTATCATGTTTAAATTTTCGGTGGTGAAAACTGTTGAAAAATATTTATTCAAATAATTGCTCATTTCCCCGTCGTTATCAGTGAGCTCGCCGGTATTTGACAGTATTGGTCCAATCTTTTCTCGTGTTTTTGTTTGATACATTTGGTAGAATCCTTTGGGGTTTGTCTTCGCCTCCCTTGCTATCCTTACCTCATTATCCCTCTTTGATTTCCTTATCTCGGTTTTAACCCTACTCGCCAATACCCTATAATAGGCCCGGAGGTGAATTTCGCCACGATTTATCCTTCTACCTATAGCCTTCCTTTGGCCAATGATGTTCTTTAAGTAATTATTTATCCATTTAGGGTCATTGTTGTTTGATCTGAGTTTTTTGTATGGTATGTTCTGCCTTTGTGCATTAAGTAACTCACTATTTAAATTGTCGTGGAACTCGGCAATCTCAGATCTCGTTATCAGGTCGGTGTCATCTGTCAGGTTCACGGCCAAGCGCGATACCCCCCTCTCTCAGCTGCCTCTTTAAACTGTCAAAGTTTGCCTTTCTGAAATCTGGTACTTTAGTGGAATTTTCCTTACGTCTGCCCTGAAAATCTAACTGGAATTGAATTTCTTTGTGACCCCTGTTTGCAAGTTCGTTCCCTATCTCGACATTGCTAATGAGGTTTTCTCTGTTTGACAGAACTGGATCCAGTATATTATTACCCCGTGTGGGTTCGGTTATATGTTGACTTAGGAAACAGTCCTGGATCGTCTCGAGAAAATCCTCTGATTCTGAGTTACCCGTAAGATCAGTCCAATCTATTTGGCCAAGGTTAAAGTCGCCTACTATACAGGCTTTGTTGTGTGTGGAAGCCCTGCGCATTTCACCCCAGATAAGTCGCTCATTGACGCTATCAAGATTGGGGGGTCTATATATTACTCCTGTGATTAATTTTTCCCGACCGTCGCTTAATTCTATCCAAATTGCTTCTGTATTCCTCTCAGTTTTTATTTCCTTATTTATTTCACACTTCAGATTATCCCTAACATAGATTGCTACTCCTCCTCCTTTCCTGGTCTGCCTATCGGTATGGAACAGTTTGTAACCCGCAATTTGGTATTCGACTGGTAATTCACGTGTGTCTAGGTTGATCCAGGTTTCAGTGAATGCAATTATATCGATTTCTTCGGTACATACCAAGGCCCTAATATCATCCATTTTGTTTCTCATACTTCTACTGTTCGCGTAGTATACATTTAAGTTAGTCGTGTTCTGAGTCCTCCCCTTACCGCGTTTAGTTTTAAACTCCCTGTCTAATTTAGTTTTGTCATCATTCCTAAGACTATTTCCTTGTAATCTTTCGCCTTGTTTACCCGCTCCCACTGCAGTCTCCTCCACCCCCGTGCCCATATGTTCTCTTAGAAGTTTAAAGACTTCGATATCTTTTGAACTGCCCCCTCTAGAGCCCCAGCCAGGGTTGCTACTCCATCCCTAGACAGGTGCACCCATCCCTAGCATAAAGGTCCCTTCTGCCATGGAAGTTGTCCCAGTTGTCAATGAATGGGACTGATATTGACTTGCAATATCTGTCAAAACGGTCGTTGACACCAACTGCCCTTGACAATCATTCACTGCCAACTCTCCTTCTAGGCAGGACACGGCATAGGATAGGGATCCCTCCCTTAGTCCTAATACGATCTATGGCTGCCTTGAACTTATCAAGAAGTTCCTCGCTCCTACACCGGCCAATATCATTGCCTCCTGCACTGAGGCAGATAATGGGTTTGTTCCCATTACCAGACAAGATATTGTCCATCCTGTCAATTATATCTCCCACCCCAGCTCCTGGCAAACACACCCTCATCCTATTTTTGGTTTTACCACAAAAGGCCCTGTCCATGTACCTTACCTGTGAGTCACCAACAATTAAAGTTTTTATACCTTCCTTGTCATCCCTGTCCCTGACTGTACTAACGCCAATTCGTCTATCAAGGGACTGAACGGGTTGGTACACTTAGCTGTTGTTGTCGTTGTTGTCGTATCCTTCGTGTGTTTCTTTACCACCAGCTTTGTCTTCCCACTAGTCACAATTTTCCACTCGCTTGATTTTTCGTCAGACACTGGCTTTACTCGTCCAGCCTCTCCTTTTAACTTCGCCAGCTCTTTCCTTAATTTCAGGTTCTCCAACGTGGCCCTCTCAATTTCTAACTTGGCCCTCGCCAATTCTTCAATGGACCACCCCAGTTTGGTCAACAAACTCTCATACCCAAGACCGCACATAGCACTGGCCATATTTGGTAATTATCCCTACGGAACTAACCCTGCCGTGACTTTTCCCCGAGTGAGGTCAGAACACAACTCTAGAGACACCGGGTGGTGTGGTGTTCACGTGGTACAGTGACTCGTCCTCGGGTGTTGATATGAAGGACCTCACGTAGTCATGGGGACACTGTGTGGTGTGGGGTGGTGTCTCAGTACCTCACTGCGCAGTGATGTTGTGTTATCCCGTAGTCAGGTGCATAGACGGCCGGCCCTCTGGTGTTCCCAGGGTGGACTGATTATCACCTCCTGGTCAGAAGACGGCGGTCAGTTCCCTGGGGTGCTTTATCCCACTGGTGGGTCGCGGCTTTCACTGGTACTGTTTAGTACTGAATTCACTGGCTTAAACACTGTTCATCACTAATCCCACTTGGGGAATGGCCGAACATTGGCCAACGGGGGGGGGGGGGGGCAACTGCGTAGCAGCGCCTGATAGGTCTTGACCCTCCGGTGGTCAAGGATGTAGTGTGTAGTTGTATTAATTTTTGTCCTGGTCACGGATATTACCAAAGTCCAGCTTCATACACACTCTCCTTTTATTTCTTCTTTAAGATGAGAATGGATGAAATATAGTCTTGTGCAGTGTTTTTTTTTCTGTTTTGATAATATTATGAACAGAGCCTCCCGAGAAGAAGATCTTGTCTGATGAAAGGGTGTATGTCTGAACTATGTCTTGGCCAATGTCAGACTGATTAAATCGCTCCCCATTGTCATTTGACCACTTGGGTTATGTGATGGCTCAAACCTTGCGAGCAATACGTGTGGAATCTGTTATAGCGAGCCTGAGAAACTTCGTCCTACAGCAGCGTCTCACACAGTCATAACTGCGTGATCGAGAGAGAGGTAGGGTTTGGCGTCACATGAGTCAATGTCGCATAACCAATCCATATTGAATTAATTTCTCGCGAACCTGGGATACTTGTGGGGTGATCCGTGACATACAGTCAGCAGACATCCTACACTGTATCGAACCTACTATCAGTTATGCTAATATTCAACATTGTCTTATACTTAGGTATAATAGGTTAAATAAGACTAATTTCTAAATTAAATAACAATCTTGTGATGGCGTTTTACAAATGTTCGGCAACCACAATAAATACGTCCTTGGATTGTTCAACTTATGTGGGCTTCAGAAAGAGAGTAAAAAATAATAATAATAATGAACAGTACGGAATTTTAGAGTCTGCATTCAATAGTTATTCATTTAGTAATCACTTAATAAAGCCTTCCTTGATGGTGCCCTTCGTGAATTGCCACTTCTACTGTAACTAGACAGCACAATGTATCAGCGCGGGGAGTAACATGGGAGCTTCCATGGCTAAACTTGCAATCCGGTGTAGTTCACTATAGGGTAACAAAGTGGGTATAACAATATCCTTATTCAGCATGTTTAAGTTAGTGACTAAGGCGATGAATCAATCGACATTGACATGGTCCATTGTCCTTGCAGTGAGCTTAATAATAATGCAATGTGGTTAACCTTATTCACCAACTGATTAAAGTGGGTGAATACTGATTGGCCTGAACCTTAAGTTGTTCAATTTGTTTCTGGACCCGGGTTAAGTCTTCTTCTGTGGCTACTTCGTACAAATATTTCTGAACGTAACCAGTGTAATTTAGGATACCTATCTTCAGGGGTAGCTGGAGGACAAGGCGTTGTGGTTGTGTTCTGGTTGAGCAAATATGGGAGTAGGGATCTGCAGTATACTCGTTAACCAGTTTTGTGAGAGGAACCAGGTCACTAGACAACTGAGATAATATGGTTGCAATCTGAAGAGGAATTATTAATCAGCAGGACAATCATCCAGGTCCTGTAATTGAAATTTACTCATTAAGTGAACTACTCCCCTGTTCGTCTCTTATTTCTCCCATATGTAGTGTTTCAACTGGTACCCGTGACTTGAAACGATTTGCACCACTCTATAAGGGCTACTAAATAATTTATCAAGCTTGGTCTTTACATAGTTTTTGACCATTACTAAGCAACCTACTATATCACCTACTGGTCGAGTATGCTGATTACGTTCTGCAGTGAAAACGTCAGTCGACTTCTCTAATTCAGACGTAATTCCCTGGTGAATAATTTTTGACCGCTTGTAGCGTTCACTCACAAAATCTTCACCAAACAATGGTTGTCTCCCTATCTCAGCTTTAAACGGAATTCTTTTATCATATTGATAGAGAGCAAAATAGACTGATGATACGAACAATTAATGGAACTTTGCACATCAGACATGCATTCATCTCAATTCATGTTAGTGAATTTCACGTTAGTACGAAGATGATTAAGTATCTTACCCGTTAAGACACAGCCGTCTCATTTGAAGATGGGTGATAAGCAGTGATGTTATATTTATTATTGAGATATAAACTACAACTTAGCAACCAATTCAAACTTGCCGCCATTATCGGTGAGTAGAGTGTTAGGAGATGATGGCTGTCGAGAAGCTGCCTCCTAAAGGCTCTGACTATTGTCTCTGAGTGCTTATTAAGGATAGGTGCAACCTTGCAGTAACAGGTAAAAGCATCGACCATGACTAAGAGGGACTTATTATGATGGTGATGTTGCGGTATCCGGTTACCTGTTGGAATCACTGATACGAGGTGAACTGGAATAAACGTTCATAAATGTATATGGGTTAAGTTTTTAAACCCAAATGGTCTTTTGTCCATTTATTAAGAAAATAAACTATTGCACAATAATTAACACTATGAGCTGTGAGTGTTAATAAGGGATGAAGCTTAGGTATAACTATCACATGTCCGAAGTATTGTATTCTAGGTTGTAGAAATTTACACTTTGACAACTTTAGCTTTAAATTTGCTGCTTGAAGCCTGGCCTAAACATGCTCTAGTCTCACAAGGTATAAGGACACGTTTGGAAACATGACAATTATACGATCCAGATACACGAAGACTTCTGTCCCTAGAATTGAGCGGAAGATACTAGTCATTAACCTTGAGGAGGTTATTGGGCTGCTGTGAAGACCAAAAGGTATGCATAGGAAATCCTAGTATCCCAATGGTGTACTGAATGCCGTTAAGGGTAAACTTTGCTCATTTAATGACACCTGCCAGAGCCCTGATATGATGTCAAGGGTTGAGAATACTTTACCATATCCAAGCCTCCTTAAGAGGCCTTCTAACACTGTTAACGGGAAGCGATCAGGGACTGATACCCGGTTAAGACGACGATAGTCTATACACATGGCCTCCAGGTACCGTCTGACTTGGGGACGAGAAATAAAGAAGAATTCCAAGGTGAATTAGAAGCCTGACTTAATCCATGTGATAGCATATCCTCCACACACCTGTCTACCGGAGCTCTCTGTGAATGAGAGAGCCGGTATGCAGGTATGTAGATTGGGTTAGTGCCAGGTTGCAGATTACTGTGTAGTTGATCGAGAAGTGTGTGTCCCAGGGGTTCCCCTTTTAGTGCTAATGCAGACCTGTATTTGTTGAGCAAGTCTAACAGTGTAGGTAAGGCCTTAGTGAACCCTACCGGATGCACGTAGCTAGCATCTATTACATGTAATCTTTCTGGGGCTCCGGTTCAGTATTACATCGTGTGGTGAGAACGTTAGGCACTGAGTTAACAATTTTGACTCGAAAATCAATAATTTCTCTATCCTGAATGACGCCCTTCAATATAGAGAATGCAACAATTCCTGTTCCACGCCGGAGCCATTGGTGGAATGAGGATATACTGGCCAGGTGTAATTCCACTATTCTGTCTTGGCTCTCATGTAGTGTGCAGTCAGCAATAATCCCCCTAGCCTTTACTGTGGACGGTTCGACTCGACAGCATATCTTAAACCAAGGGTTAGTAGGGTCGAAACCATGCTGTGCCAACTAATTAGTGTCTAACATCACAGAAGCTTTGGTTAACTGTTCAGGCAGGATAATTAAATCTTTGACAAGTTTTCCCAGGGCATAATTCAGAAAAAAATAATACGCATTGACTAAGCGACCATCATCCCTAGTTGGATTGGAGGTCAACTGTAGTTCGTCTGCATTCGAGAGGGCCTGTCTGTTAATATTACTTGGGACAAAAACCTCAATTGTTACAGACGATGAATCGGTCGTCCTGCAATTCCAAGCTGGGTTAGGAGGGTGACGATCATAACGTGCTAAGGAAACTATGTCCTGGTTAACTATAACTAAATTCTCATGAGAAACCACTACAATCTTGAGGGCCCTCATGGTCGGGTAACCCATCATCAAATGCCCAGGAATATTAACTCTTTCAGCTACATGGGTTAAACAAGTAATATATGTATTCACTAACTTAACCTTAATTAAGCTGGGTGCCTAACCTTAATTAAGCTGTATGACACCCTTGACCTTGACCCCCAAGCCGCCAATACCTGAAATACTCTGTAATTGTGTGTCAACCTAAGACTAAGCGTAATCGGCTAAGGTTGTTACAACACAGGAGTCTATAACATTTACTTCGGCCTCTATGTCTATGAATGCTGCTATGTTTGTCTAACCCACTTGACACCAAACAATAGGTCCATTTCTCTCTCAAACTCGTAGCCAGGTATCAGAAATTTTAGTAAAAGACAACACGCTATAGTCACAGGTACCTGAAGTTGAATTAATAGTATTGGTTATGTGTTTTCATGAGGAGGCAAGTTGGTTGTTTCCTATGCAGTAGGGACAGAGTTAGTGTTATGATCAGTAGGTATCACCTGTTGGAGTTTAAAGTGAGTCCGACATTAGTCTGCGATGTGACTTCGGGACTTGTGGTAGGTACAGTATTTATTGTCAGTCGCCTGAGTTGGTGAGGCTGACTTGGGTTTAGTTCCCACCCTCGGTGTAGGATTTGTTGTGCCCTTCGTACCAGGAAGGTTCCTGTTAGTTGATGCAGCTGAAATAATGAAGAAGTGTTAAGTTGAGGACATTTGGGCCTGATGTGGCCAGGTGTGACACACAAATGACATATGACAGGAGACTTTTTCTTCTTTTTAGCTTTCCTTGCATCTATAAGAGGCTCATTTCCGTCCTTATATTTAGCTGCGGTAGAGAAAACTACTACTTCTTTAATAAATCCTCATATTTGGTTAACAAGTAACTGTAACTGCATGACATTGGTTGAAGGATCTTGCTTAATTTCAGCTACTTTATTCTTAACATGGGTAGGTACATTCTTTAATGTACACTAAATTGCAAAAACTTGATGATGGCTTCACAAGAGGTACCTGCTTAATCACTACCTGTGGGCTTCAGGTCCACCCAGGCAGAATTCCTAAAGACATTAAGCACGCGTTGCCTGTAGGCGTCCACGCTGACTCTAAATTGGGCAGGGCTTTTACCAGGTAACCTGTCCATAGCTAAGAATTCACTCAACATTGCAAAAAAATCAGTCTTGATTTCAGTAGCACAGCCACTTCTCCAAGCACCTTTTGACTCTATCCAATCAGTGATTGAATTAATCTCCTCATAGGTGGCAATAGAGCGAGCAACCGACTTAGGGTTTTGTGGTCAATTGCATTCCGAGCACAATTAATTCTTTGCTTATCAGTGGAAATAGTGTCTGTTGCTCTAGACTCAGCTAATACTTCAATGTTTGTGAACCAATCCTTTATCTCACTAACATGTTCTGTTTTGATTCCCCTATTTGTGAATCTGACTTACTTGATACCTTAGGCAGGCTGTCTGACCTTGGTCTGAGGTTATACCCATATGAGAAGTGGGTTCAACAAGAGAGAATGAATAAACATTAATTACACTCTGTGATGGCTGAAGTCATCTTACTGCATAAGATAAATGCTGAATATATCACACTAAGTTTATTAACTCATTAACTAATGATTAGATAACTTGCTGTAACTCATAGCTGTAATGCTTTGAGCCTGGCAAAGGCGTATGGCGGCATGGGTAGCGGAAGAGATGGCAGAAGCAGCTGGTAGATGCGGTGAATCATATTTGCAGGAGTCCGGGTGGCACGGCTCACTGCTCACTTGCAGTACTCCTGCAGTAGATGAGTAGAAGGTGGTAGATGATAGTAGAAGGCAGTAGATGGTACATGGTAATAGGAAGCAGTCGATGGTCCGTTGTTGCATAACTCACTGCTGACGTCGTTGACTGTAGGAACACTGACTGGTCCCCAGTGCTGATAATCGCTGGGATTCCACACAAGAGGTCAGGAACTTAGCTACCGTTAAAGTCAGGTTTGTGGGGACTGATAGAATTGGAACATTGGTGGAACACTGGAACACTTCAGTCACATGAAGTGTAGAGTGGAATGGAACGTGACCATAGAAGAGTGAGACTGGACACAGTTATTTCAAAGGTTGTAGGGTATCCCACAGCTGCCACTACCTTTTGTAGTTGCATTTGTCCTTTGAGAGTTTTTACTTTTTTGATTCCAAGCGGGTCTTGACTGGTAATTGTTCTTTCTCCCTGGTCACGGACATTGCAAAAGTCCAGCTTCATACACCCTCTCCTTCTATTTCATCTTTAATTTGAGAAGGGGTGAAATATAGTCTTGTGCAGTGTTTCCCCTGTATTAACAATATTATGTAGAGAACCTGCCGAAACGAATATCTTAACGTCTGTAAGAGCTATATGTCTTACTGTGTTTTGGCATATAACAGACTGACTAACTCATGCACACATTTAGTGGCTGGAGATAGCAATGCCTTGAGAAGCCTCATAATCATGTGATGCCTTGGGTCATGTGACGCCTTGCGGTCATAATCTAGTGATCAATACATGTGGAATCTATTACAGAGGGCCTGAGAAACTGTCGTACAAGGATTGAGAAACCAAGTCTTATAGCGGCGTCTCACACAGTCATAACTACGTGATCTAGAGAGAGGTGGGGTTTGGCGTCACATGAGTCAATGTCGCATGACCTATCCATATGGAATTAATTTCAAGCGAGCCTGGGATACTTGTGGGGTGATCCGTGACATACAGTCAGCAGACCTCCTGCACGGTATCGAACCTACTATTATTTTGCTAATATTCAATATTGTCTTATATTTAGGTATAATAATTAGATTAAATAACACTAATTTCTAAATTAAATAACAATCTTATGATGGCTTCTTACGCGCGCGCGCGCGTGTGTGTGTGTGTGTGTGTGTGTGTGCTCTTTTCCACAGGGTGGTGTAATCCGTCTAGTATAGCAGTATTATGTTAGTGTTAAGGTGCGTGCACTGCTTGCTTCCTCTCACTTTCAGCTACTGTCGCTGACTAGCCCTTTTGGAGAAGAAAGAAGCAGCCGAGCATAAGTATTCTTCTGCCAGTACACAGCCTCTTCACCAACAAAACTCATGCTGTGCCTCCTCGTGGCAACACACGGTAACTGGTTGCTTTGTAGCCCCAGGCTATACCAGTGGGCCCCATAGGAAAGGCACATAGACCCACTGGCAATTGGACACACCCTGGAGCCTACCAACCATTGCCCCGCTGCCTTGCGGATTAACGTTGTTACGCATAAGGATACGGGGGTAAACTGCGAATGCAAAATATACAGTGGAGCCCCGCATCAGGCAGACATGCTTAAAGAGCTCCAGTAATACCCCAACGGCGTAATTAGTGGAAGAGGTGACCAACACGGGAACCCTACGACTCCAACGGCGGATGAAGGGAATGCAGTATGATCAGGCGACTAAGGCGTAACACAACAACCTGGGCTATCAGCAGTCCATTACAACTTTTCTTCAACCTACTTGTTGCGGCTACCTGCATCACTGGATCAGGAAAAGGGAGACCCAAGATATGTGGTTGAATTTTGCCATCCTGCCTCACCACATAAATTAAATCACAGGTCATCAAACTTTGTTTCATCATCACAACCCCTAAGCCCACAACAGTACTTTGGATCAAGGCAGCAGTGCAATTCGGTCTTGTCTGTGCAACTGAAAGCCTTTTCAAGAAGCCATACTGTGCACCCAAATGGGGAGGGCGCAAGAAAAGGTGACCTAACCAAAGCTTGCACTAGCACCCAGAAAGATCATCCTTGTGCAGTAGAAAACATAATCACAGATCAAATAAAAACAAAGCATACAACTTCTTATGGTCACTGCATGGAATGTCAGGACCCTTCTGGATACTAGCACAAATGAACATCCTGAAAGAACAACCGCCTTTGTCACAAAAGAGCTGTCTTGGTATAAAATTGACAGAGGAGCCATTAATGAAAGTGATTCCCGATTCCCTGACGAGGGCCAATTCACAGAAAAAGGGTCTGGCTATTGAAGGTTCCAAGTGTTCCCTGAAGAAGGCAGTGATGGGTAGGGAAACACCGGGTAACACTGAAGTCCATTTAATAACGGATAGGAGAAATACAAGTAGTGACTAGCGTGTGCCATGCACGGCCCACTGAGTCAGACTGAGACTGCCTTGCCATATGGCAGACTCGGGGCAATGTTGCCACATAACACGTGCAGTGTTGCCACGTAATTATATACATAGATACTACTCGGCACAGTAGCTTATATACAAGGATGCTACTCGGCACAGTAGCTTAGATACATAACCTACATCTCCCTCCCCCCCTCACGCTCATAGTCTTTGTCTTGAGCGGACGTCTTAGTGCTAAGTCGCTCGGAGCGTCGAGGTGCACTGTGGGATGGATCCTCGTGAGGCGTAGGGGACTCGTCCTCGGTCAGGGGGCCAGCAGCAGGGGGTGGGACTGGCCGGAGGAAGCGGCAGTTCCTCCACCAGACACGGCCGCTCGTCATCCTGACCTTGTAGTCCCGCGACCGGCCGACGCCCATCACTATGCCTACCTTGTCGCAATGTGTCGTCGCAGGGTCCTGGACGTGGACAAGGGCACCAATCTCCAGTGGCTGAAGAGGGCAGGCACGGTCGTCATACCGAGCCTTGGCGTCCTGGGCATGTGTAGCGGCGCGGCGGTCGCAGCTCTCGGCTCTGGTCTGCCACTCCTTCGCAAAGGCCTTGGTGTGTGCAGGAACGCAAGTGCGGAGAGGGTGACCATACAGGATCTGGGCAAGGGAGCGCCCTGTGTGGGTGGGAGTATTACGTAACTCCAGGAGTCCTTTGTCAAACGCCTCACAGTCTATGTTGCCTGAAGGGGCCACCTTGAGGATGAGGTGCTTGACTGTCTTGACCGCAGCCCCAGCATGGCCGTTTGACTGTGGGTAGTGGGGTGTTGACACGATGTGGTGGACTCCCCAACGCTCCAGGAATCCTGTGAAGTCCCGGCTGGTGAACTGTGGCCCACCGTCCGTCCGCAGACGTACGGGGACGCCCAGGTCACGAAAGAGGTGCCGGAAATGGCGAATGGTGGCCGCGGACATCGTGTCCGAGCCACAGATTACCACCACAGGCCAGCCAGAGAGTAGGTCGGCGACAACTAGGAAATGTTTCCCACCTGTGCTGAAGAAATCAGCCTGGTAGGTTCGTCGTCACACAAGAGGGGCTCCTGCTGTTGACTGGGCTGCATGATCTGGCACGGCTCACAGGCACGGACCATATTGACAGTATCCATGGCAATGCCGGGCCAGTACACAGCCTGCCTTGCGTGGCGCTTGGTGGCCTCTGCTCCACGATGGCTGTCGTGTAAGCGGGCCAGAACGCAACGATGGAGAGCTGCAGGGACGACCACACGGGCACCGTACAGGACGAGGTCCCCATCTGCGTAGAGGTCCTCATGTATCTTCCAGTACGGGCGTAGGGCGTTGTGGAGGTCAAAACGGTCATGAGGGAACCAAGTCCTCACACTCTCCAAGAGCTGAGTGTAGGAGGGGTCGTCGCATGCCGCAGTCCGTAGTTCCTCAAGGGCCAGATCGCTGTCGGGTGGCGACACTGAGGCCTGGGTGCTGGCGAGAGACTGTACGGCCTGCAAAGTGACGATGTTGCTGACGGAGAAACCGGCCTCGGTGCTGAGCATCTCGTCTTCAGGTGTCGGGCGGCTGACTGGGGAGCAGGAGAGGGCATCCGGGATGCACAACTCCTTACCTGCGTGCCAAGCCGCGGTGAAGTCGAAGGCCAAAATCTTCTCCTTCAGGCGCTGGAGGCGGGGATTTTCGATGGCGTCCAGCGAATAGTGATTAAGAATGGGGACCAAGGGCCTGTGGTCTGTGATGAGGTCGAAGTGCTGTAGGCCAATCAAGTAAAACTTGCACTTCGATAAGGCCCATACCACTGCCAACAGCTCCAGCTCGATGGTAGAGTAGAAAGACTCAGCATCGGTGAGGAAGCGAGAGCTACACTGTACTAGCCGGTACTTTCCTCCACCGTTATCCTGGAGAAGGGCGTAACCAACCCCGTACAGGCGCGAGGCGTCTGTCTGGAGGACGGTTGGGAGCGCTGGGTCGAAAGTAGCGAGGATAGGTGGACTTGACAGGGCCTCCTTCACCTTATGAAAGGCGAGGTCGTGGTCAGGGGTCCAAGTGAAAGTCCTCTTGGGACTCATGAGGGGGCGGAGAGGCCCGGCAGCGGCGGAGAGGTCAGGAGAAAATTCTGTCAGCTGGTTCACCAGGCCCATGAAAGACCTGAGATCCATAAGGTTGGCAGGTTTTGCAAAGTCCGCTATGGCGCGAACTTTCTCCGGGTCCGCAGCAATGTCATCCCTTGAGAGTCGGTAGCCGCAGAAAAACACTGCAGGTGGAGCCAAGACGAACTTCTCTGCATTCAGAGTGATGCCGTGCGTACTACACCTGGTCAGTACCTCGTCGATGCGGCAAAAATGCGTCAGGTAGTCCTCATCGTAGAAGAGGACGTCATCCATTACCTTCACGCAGTTGGTCACGCCTTGAAGTGCCATGTCACCACGGAGACAGCGAATCCCATAGGGCCACGGCAGTAGTGGAAACGTCCATAAGGCGTGATGAAAGTGGTCAGTGGCTGATCCTCCTTCTTCGTGGGATCTGCCAGTAACCACAGAGGGCGTCCATTGTCAAAAAGTGCCGTACCTTTGGGTCCACACTCCGTATAGCTGCAAAAGGTGTGGGTGAAGTGGAGGGCGGGACGGGACACCTGGCTGTTAAGCTTAGACAAGTCGGTAGTAATCCGCACTCCACCATTAGTCTTAGCCACAGCGACTAGAGGGTGGCACCAAGAGGACGGGTCGTCACCAACGGGTACGGTGACACCCTGGGCCACCATGGAATCCAGTTCCTTCTTGACTGAATCCCTGAAGGCGAGAGGGATCAACCGGGAAGTGTGTATGGCAAACAGCTGTGCATCTTCCCGCAGGTGTATCCTCATAGGCGGACCCGCCATAGCCTTCAGTGGCGCGGTCCGTAGGGCCTCCTTCGTCACCAGCACATCCGAGTACTCCTTCAGAAAGTAGGCCCTTGTGGCTGAAGGAGACGTCTCGCTGTGAAGAGGAAGCAGCGTGACTTGGGTGGAGGCGGGGCGGGAGTGGACACGGGTCCTGGGCAGCTTTGTGCGGTGTACTGAGTACCTTGGATCTGCTGAGGAAAGTCTCTGGGCACCACGCCTAGCTCCTTGTAGTGCTCCCACGACAACAAGGGTGAAGCGAGAGAAGGCTGCACGTCGATCCATCCGTGACACGACCTGTCGACGTAAGTGATCTCCGCTTGAAAGGAGCCCACAGCGTCCGGCATCTGGGAACCGTCCGCATTGTAGTACTGCAGCTGCGGCGGTGGTCCCAGGCCACGTTTGGTGAGGCCCAGTTTCTAGAGGTGATTCAGGCCTATCACCATAGTATCAGCGCTGGTGTCCGGTATCATCTCGATGTGACCTGACACATCACCGTGTGTGACGGCGACGCGGATGGTGGGGGAAGGGGTAGCCCTGGGGCGTGTGGTCGATTCCACCCTCCTGATGTGACTCAGCTGCTGCTTGGGGCTGCGTGGGCCATCTGAAGGGGCTGCGTGCGAACCACCCCGAGGGAAATGCGCTGCTTTCCACCTCGTCTCGGGCTTTTGGGCTTGGGTTGGCGGCAGCACTTGCCGTAGTGTCCATAGCGACCTCAGGCCTGACACTTGCGGCCTAGTGCAGGCCACCTGTTTGTGTTAGACCAGTGGCCCTTACGGTCACATCCACGACACAGTGCGTCGGCTGCCGGGCATGTCTTGGGGCCATGCTACTTTCCACAGCTGCCACAAGAAGCACTAGGCGGAGGCGTGGAAGAACGTGCGACAGCCTTCACGTTGTTGGCCGCCTTCTTACCCTTCTTATACTATGAGATACCTCTCACAGCAGGTGGGGCCTGAAAGGCAGAGGTGGCGGACTTGGTGGCCTCGTATGACCGACATTCAGTCACTACCACCTGGAGTGTGGAGGAAGCGTCTAAGGCGATGAGTCGCTGCATCAACTCTTCTTGCCTGACACCTGCCAAGATCCCGTGCTTGATCCAGGCTTCCTCACATTCCTGGCTTTGCGCCTTGCAGACGTCGATCTCCTCTGACAAACTCTTCAAATGTACAAAAAAGTCGTCAAAGGAGTAATTCTCCGCCTGCTTGCAGCTGGTGAAAGCGCGGTGACGCAAAGCCTCGTTATTCCGACCTTTAACATGTTCCTGTAAAAGGTCAAGCACATCCGTCTCTGAGGACGTAGAATCGGGAGGCACTTGCAACGTGTGCTCCATAACTTTCTGGGTCGCCAGCAACAAACACATCCGCAGTTGGGTGAGCTGTTTGTTTGGAGGCATGCTGTCAAGGTCCACCATCGTGGAGTAATCTCTCCACCGCCGCCTTCACTCACGAAAAAGCTGAAACGTGACGTCTGGTGAGAGGGCAGGTGGGGGTTGAACAGATGCCTTGGGAGCTGTTGGAATAGCAAGAGTGCCTGGAGGACACTGGTGTGGTGGAGGAGGGAGGGTACTGGCGCTTTGGTGCGCGATACCTGTGAGTGAGGGATGGTGGGTTAGCGCCAGGGTCGCCAATATTGTATCAAATCCCGCCTTTTCCTCCTCTCTTCATATCTCCTCCCTCTGAAGTTCCATCTCTCTGTGTCTCTCGTCCCTGTCGTCCATCCACCTCAGAATTGTGGCAATGTCCGTCGCTTGAGGTGGAGGATGAGAGTCCGCACCCGGTGGAGGGGATGGTGGTGGGGAGTGGTGTTTCCCATCTTGACGTTGTCCCTTCTTACCGCCCATCTTAGTATGCTTTAACTGCTCTCTTTAGTATATAAAGTGGTGCCTCATCAGCTTGAACCACATATATATGACATAAACAGTGCAGAAATAACGCATAGAGTCCACTGTTCTGTCCGTAGTGCGTGCGTGCGTGCGTGTGTGTGTGTGTGTGTGTGTCTCAGAGACCAGATCGTGGTGGCCTTGGTGGCTGGAGCCGCTGCGGAGGCGAGAACGTTAGTGTCTCCGGGATGTCACACGAGAAGGGTGTAAGCCTGCGTGCTCAATGGGTACCACAAAAAAGAGGCCAATGCTCAACTCTCAGCTCTAGACACACTAATACACTGACACTAACACTGCCACAGTTACTAATACGCACTGTGATGGCGCAACACTGCAGGTCGCGGCGAAACACAACGCAACACACACAACACACTAGTCGACGCGCACATCGCCGGCTAACTGTCCATTGTTCACACACTTGTAAGTCCACAGATCCTACTCACTGCGCCATGAAGGTTCCAAGTGTTCCCTGAAGGAGGCAGTGATGGGTAGGGAAACACAGGGTAACACTGAAGTCCATTTATTAACGGATAGGAGAAATACAAGTAGTGGCTAGTGTGTGCCATGCACGGCCCACCGAGTCAGACTAAGACTGCCTTGCCATGTGGTAGCCTCAGGGCAATGTTGCCACATAACACGTGCAGTGTTGCCACATAATTATATACATAGATGCTATGCGGCACAGTAGCTTATATACAAGGTTGCTACTCAGCACAGTAGCTTATATACAAGGTTGCTACTCGGCACAGTAGCTTAGATACATAACCTACAGCTATACCTTCTTTTAGAAGGGTAACTCTGCTGCAAAGTGAAACTGCATTTGTGGAGATGGCTTTGCCATTCACTAATCTATCCTACATAGGCTAACTGAAATGAATGTTGGGGTCAACGAGAGGCTTATGACGCTCCACATCCCTCTGAATTACTCAAGTCATGCCTTCTTCATAAGTGCATACGCCCCAACAATGGATGCAGAGGATGACAACAAGGACGTCTTTTTAGCCGACCTTGATAGAATGCTAACTGCTATCCCCAGAGAGAAAAAGATGGTTGTCCTATTTGACTTCAATGCCAGAGTTGGCAGAGATGCCAACTTATGTCAGGAGCAATTTGGAGAAACTGAGTGTGTAAGTGTAATCTCAAAAGCCTACTCCTCCTTAAAAAGTGTGGTGAACAGAACCTCACTATCACCAACACCCTGTTTAGGCCTGCCGACAAGTTCAAGGATACTTGGTAGCAACCACAATCCAAACATTGGCATCTCATTAACTACAACGTTGTCGGCGTAAGAGATCGCGAGATGTCCGCATCACCCGAGCCTTGCGTAGCTCAGACCACTGTGACACAGACTAACGGTTCGTCAGAGGCAAATTATTCCTTCACGTCGCCTCCAGAAGAGGTTTTAACACCAAGCCATACAACATGCTTTCCGAGAGCAACTCGAGGATGGGCTGATAAACAACCCAACAACAAACTACCTAAGTCCGAGTGCCAAAAGGAGTATCTCCAATGCTGTTTATCTCAAAAACCTGCAGAGAGACCCTTGGCCATATCAAATGAAAACACTAGGATAGGTTTGATGGAAATAACCAGGAAATCGACGTTCTCGTCAATGGTACATGTGCTGCCGTCATGTGACTGGCAGAATAACGCTCAGTCTCGGGCCAAAGCTGATATCTTCCGCCAGTAGAAAGCGATGGCCCAGAGCAAACTTCGCGATCTAAGGGACCAATGGTGGAAAAATAAAGCGTTTGAGACGCAAAAATTTGCAAATCAACAAGAGATGCACTTTTTTTTTTTTAAATTCCATTAAAGCAATTGTTACGTTTTAAATGCAGGAAAGTTGTTTTCTTACCGTAGAACTCAGATACCTTCACACTGGTTACTCACCCAGGAGATTATGGTGTGTCACTACGTAGAATTTCACTCTGCTTCCGGCATTCAATGCGTTGTGTACTTGATAAATGATGAATTAATGAATTCCATTAATTTCCAACATCCATCTAAGTTATTGTTTATACTTTACCATAACCAAATAGTCATTACCTTTGGTAATAATAATAATAGAGGGATCACAGATACGGGCAGATCATTGCACTTACGTTCATTTGGCACAATTACATACACTGGACTTATAATTTGCATGGATAGGTCAGTCACTCACATTTACACCACAGTACCGTAAGTTATAAGGGAGAGTTTGTCAACCAGGAGAATTAATCATTTAGATCAATTAGGCCGGCCTGGAGTGCTCTTGTAGCAAACAGGTCCTCACCATGATCACTTCCTTTACAGGATGTGTTAACTTGTCGCTGGACTTAACAACATTCTCTGGGATTTGCACACACAGACTCGTAGCACTGGTAGGACTGTATGGCCCCTCTTCTAAATCCGCGGAGCAGGAGGTCTTCTATAACCCAAGGTTTGAAGCCCACTGGCAAAAATTTGGTTTTGAGGCATGAGGTGACCCTTTCGGCTGGCCCGGTACCTTATCTCTACCTAAACAAACATTTGGGATGGGTTGTGTGGGAGGCCCAGCGCAACTCATGACAGCAATGTAGTAATATGTAATATGGTTGACTTAGGTCACACAGGTAAAGATCTTTACTTCATTGAATCAGGTGTGCTTGAGGACATTCTTGTTGTTTATCCCAAATTTGCTAGCCCACACTGATTAGTCTTCAATTAGAATATGACTCCAATGTATGTGATCCACTGACCTATATATGCTGCTGGTGAATGTGATGTATTTCCTTCTTTGTGTAGGAACCTCTGTCCTGCGTGGCAGTGAACAGTGGCATAACCCACATGAATCTGACCTATATATAGTGTCAATGAATATGATGCATTCTTTGTGTACGAACCTCTGTCCTATATGGCAGTGAAAAGTGACATTACCCACATGAATCTGACCGACGTATATGTATGTATGTGTGCGTGTGTGTATATATATGTACATGTACATGTATATGTGTATGTATATATGTATATGTATGTATATGTGTGTGTGTGTGTTTACATATTTGTATATGTACTGTCAATGAATATGATGCATCTCTTTGTGTACGAACCTCTGTCCTATATGGCAGTGAACAGTGACATTACCCATATGAATCTGACCTCTATACATTTAAAGTTGTTAATGAATATGATGTATTTCTTTGTATATGAACCTCTGTCCTGCGTGGCAGTGAGAAGTGATACCACCCTCAGTGTCAAGACCTGGCTGAATTACTCAGAATACGCAATCTGTACTACAAGCTCCGCCAATGAATTTATTAAACTAAAAAAATTGTAACTAGACTTAAACAACATAAATATACTGTTAGTTCAGGCCAGGAATCCAATGCTCTATTTGTTCATTTGAGGGATAATACGCATTGCATTGACTGGGATAATGTCTCCTCAATATTACCTTGTAATTCAATTGACAGTAGGAACATTATAGAATCTAGTCTCATTAAACATACAGAATCAGTCAACATGAATTGGAGCAATGGTATGTACAAACTGGATAATTTCGTAATTAAGAAGATTTGTAACCAGGTGAGAAGGTTGGGTCACCTTACCCTTTGACCTGACTACCGACTGCTGCGGTGCTTATTGAAGATTAGTAGGGTCATTACCTAATACCTGTATATATATACCTTGTTTTGTACTTCTCCGTAGTCTGTACTCACCCCCTGAAGATGTGAATTACACGAAGGCGCTTGGGAACTTCGTGTTTTCTTCTTTCCTTGTTGTTATCAGCATATACCTGGATCACGCGCACCCACAGTGATTTACTTGTATATATATATATATATATATATATATATATATATATATATATATATATATATATATATATATATATATATATATATATATATACACTAGCGAAATCGCCGCCCTCCGGGCGGCTCTTTCGCTAGGCCACGGTAGAAACGCCACCCTCCGGGAGGCTCCACATTGTCTCACTGTAGTGTATTAAGGTAGACCACATTTTTGGTTTTGCCATTAGCAGCAGGTATGTACAGATTTTTGCCAGTTCCCACTAGAGAGCATCCAACATAGAACTGTCCATGAGAGAAGCAAGGAAACATCAGGTTTAGGCCAACCATCTTCAGGGACTGTCCCTGGCTTTTGTATATGGTCATGGCAAACCTCACTTTAACCGGGAACTGAAGTCGCTTGAACTCAAATGGCAAATTAGTGGTGATGAGAGGTATCCTTGTTATAAAAACGTCCTCTCCTTTAGCTTTTACTGTCAGTATTGTAGCTTCCAGTACATGTGGCATCATGTTCTTCACCACCAGTCTTGTGCCATTGCAGAGGATTGGTGGTTCAAGATTTCTTAAGAGCATTATAGGAGTTCCAATCTTGAAAGTGAGGTGGTGAGGAGGCATTCCAGCAGGCTCCAAAGAATTAGGGAATTCTGCAGGGTACTGGACTGCTTGGTCCTGGTCGATTACTGTATCAACAGATTTGAATGAGGTCTCACTGCCTGGAAGCTGTCTGAGTACAGTCATGTTGATTTCAGCCACTGTTTCATTCTTTGGTGCCAGAATTGCGCGTTCACGCAGCCACTTGTGATCCTTGTAGTGGTGGACAATGCTTGGGTAGGCCATGTTAGTGAGCTCAGTTGAGGACTTTACAACATTTCCACATCCTTGAGGAATGAATATTTGTCGTTCTGAATTAACAGGGAAAGTTCCATTCCCAATCTGTAGTAGAAGGTTTGCAAAACGTCCAGCATCCTGTTCTCCTTGTAGATGTACTCCAAAGGTATGATGCCTTGAGGCACGCATTCAGTTCATCAGCTGGAGTGCTTCGAGGAATGACAGGTAGGGTCTGGCGAAAGTCTCCAGCAATGACCATTGTAATGCCACCCATGAGCTGATCATTTACTCGTATGTTTTGCAATGTCCTGTCCAATGCTTCAAACGCTAACTTGTGAGACATAGTGCATTCATCCCAGACTATGAGGCTGCATTTTTCTAAGAGTTTTGAATTTGCTGATCCTTTTTTGATGTTGCACACTGGATTCTCATTATGAACGATGTTGAGAGACAGTTTAAAAGTTGAGTGTGCAGTACGTCCTCCTTCTAGTAGTGTTGCAACAATGCCTGAGGATGCCACAGCAAGAGCAATTTTCCCCTGATGACGTACTATGGCCAACAAAAGGTTGATGAGGAATGTTTTCCTGTCCCGCTAGGGGCATCGGGAAAGTTCATACCTCCCTGCTCCGCTTGTATCGCTGTATCGCTTGCAAGATCTGTTCATAAGCATTTGCTTGATCAGGCACCAGGTGAGGCTTATTTTCTTCAAGAAAATTCACCAAATCTTCAACTGAGTAGTCTGTCTTTCTCAGCAACTCCCTGTTTGCAACTACTAGTTCTTCTCGGTTTGGGGAGGGCAATCCAAAATCAGTCAGGTTTTTTCTGCATAGCTCCCTCACTTTGTCTTCCAGCATGATCAGAGCCCTGTTGAACATGTCATCCATGAACTCAATCTCTTGACCAGGATGTTCTCTTCTTGCTTGAGGAAGCAGATCCTCTGAAAGATTTTCTTGGTGGTTTTTCCAGAGCTGGCTAGGGTTGGAAAGTCAACATGTAGCAATCATAATGGCAAACAGGTTCCTCATTCTCATTGGCGATTGAGTAGCTGCTGCCTCTTCTAATGTGTCATTCCAGCGACCATCATATTCCAGTAGGCCAAGGAGATTGCACGCTTCCTGATAGGTTCTGCAGACTTGTCCATTCACTGTCTTGAGTGCTGCATATGATGTTGGGCCACGGATGTGGTGCAAAAGTAATCTCAAACAATAGCATTCAAAGTTGTTGGGGTAAACCGTGTAGACACGTCCCACAGCATTGCCTGACTTTATCCCTGGATATCCTTCAACATCGGATCCTTCAGCTCTTCTCTGAAACTTTTTCATTGAAGCCTGCCATATGTAGAACTTAGGTACGTCAACATACAGGAGTATTTGAACAAACTCATCTTCCTATGAATGCTTGAAAAATGCAGTGAGGGTCGTATCAGCAGGATTTGCTATTTGATTTTGGAGGGACTCTTCTGTGAAATATACTCTTTGTCCATTTTCCAGGTGAACAGCCAGATGAACAACCCTTGGACATCGTTCGTGAATGGGAAAATTAAAAATTCTCCATAGGGCTTCATTGCTGCATATATAACGGCCTTGCTGAAACTATCACCTCATCATGATTTCCATCCTCTTCCAATGCAAAGATCGCTTGGTCAGAGCCTTTGTTGACGTATTTGCAGACATTTGTTGTCTTCTGTTATTTCACTGTCTGTTCCAGGTCGCAACATTGCTGTAAAACCTCCATCACCTGGCGCTCTTTTCCTGTACTGAGGATAGCCATCTTCTCCACTCTGAGTATCCTTTATCAGGTCTTTTGGGAAGTTTTTGGTGCAACGTACGTCTTTCATGCATGGAGAGTGTCTGTTGAATGGTCCACATGGCCAATGAATCATTTGCTCCTTGATAATCTCATAGAGAACTGGATCTTCTTCTGGATCAGGAAACTCTGCTCGGATGCAGTTGTCAATCATGTTCGGTCGAAGTTTCTCTTTCAGCCAGATCAAGACATGGGCATGTGGTAGACCTCGTTTCTGCCACTCAATGGAATACATGTAGCACCGTGTCGGGCCAAAGATTGATGCTTTTGTAAGCAAGTTCATGAGTTTCATCAATTTCTGACGAAATACTCTCGCTATAATGTCATGCCGATCTTGTCCTTTCTGGCCTTCCATTAGAGCTTCTGTTATGTCAGTCAACATAAATTATCACTACATATAACATCATCCATCATCACTACAGATCGGTAAAGTAGTTTCCGAGATTCTTGTGCGGACACACACACACACACACAGACATACTTCTTTGTTTCATACACAGTATATATATATATATATATATATATATATATATATATATATATATATATATATATATATATATATATATATATATATATATATATATATATATATATATATATATATATATTTCATTAGTCCAATAAAGCACGCGTTCCCCGGTCACAGTCATAGGCTTGTGGGCCGTGGGTTCGAATCCTGGCGGGTTGAGGTGTTGATTGTATGTAGAAGTCCGCGTGCTTTATTGGGCTAAAGAAATATATATATGGATCCTCGTGTTTCGAAGCCGGATTTGGTAAAACGTTACTCTGACCACCTAAGTGATACGGGTGGTCCCCATTAGAGGTTCACGGTTCCATAAGCTCGTTGAACAGGCTTTGTGTGAAATATAACAAAGTCTAGGACTGCTTTTAGTATCCTGGTGGTCCAGCGGTTAGCGTTCCCCGGTCACAGTCATAGGCTTGTGGGCCGTGGGTTCGAATCCTGGTGGGTTGAGGTGTTGATTGTATATATATATCCACGTTTTCATTGTGGATTTACATGAAATATATATATATATATATATATATATACAGTATATGCATTTTGTGATAACAGTACCAAATTTAGCTGTAATGTGTTCACCTGTATTCTGAACAGGTTTGGATATTGAGACATTGTAAGTTTGGTCCCTGATGGCTGTAGTGGGTCAACATCGAAAAAGAGTATTGATACTGGTTAATAATTTCTATCAAAGAGTCATGCAAAATCGTCATCAACTGAAAATACTGATTGTTTCTTGAGACCAGAAGACCTCCATTTATGATTCGCATCCGTTCATGCTCTTGGGAAATACTTTTAATTAAGTGCTCTGGATTCTATAAGGACTCAAACAAGACTATATTCACCAGCGACAATACACCAAATATTCTTATAACTAATGGACTATTGTCATGTCTGGTAATGGTAATAGGAAGGACAATATCATGTCTGGTGATGGGAGCAAACCCACTATCTGCCTCAATGATATTGGCCGGTGTAGGAATGAGGAGCTCCTTGATAAGTTCGAGGGAGCTATTGAACGTACTGGGATGAAGGGAGAGATCCCTATCATATGTGGTGTCCTGCCTAGAAAGAAAGTTGGCAATGAATGGTTGTCAAGGGCAGTTGGTGTCAATGGCCGTCTTGACATTTATTGCAAGTCAATATCAGTCCCATTCATTGACAACTGGGACAACTTCTACGGCAGAAGGGACCTCTTTGCTTGGGATGGGGTACATTTTTCTAGGGACGGAGTGGCATCGTTGGTTGGTGCTCTCGAGAAAATATGTCGAAGTCTTTAAACTGAGTAAAGAACAAGAGAGCATGTGGTGTAATGGTCAGCACGCTCGCCTCACATGCGAGCGGATCCGAATTTGATCCCCGGGCAGGGTGAAACTATGGGCAAGTTTCTTTTACGCCATTTGCCTCTGTCTTTTTTTTTATAATTTATTGGGCACCCACCTATATTAGGGTGTGTCAATTTTGTCAACATGTTAAAAATCAAATTTGGTAGTCAAAATATGGTGCCTCTTTATGTCTAAACTTGAGATTAGCAAACAAAAATGAATTGAAATAACCCTCACCTACATCAATTATACCTTAAAGTTTCAAATATCAGTATTTCAACAAATTAATGAGACTTGATTAGAATTATTCACTTGATATTAACTAATCTCATGTAAGCATATGGATTATGGAGTATTTTATGGTTCTATAGCTTGTGTACAATATGCATGTCAGAACATGAACATGAACAGGCTCTCCGTGTGGGACAGTATAATTCTTGTTTTGACTTGTACCAAGCGTGAGGATAAGGCGCCCGGCTCACTCTCCTTCTAGATATCATAGACGGTGGTTTGCTCTCATTGCACTTGCACCTACTCTACCAGACGAATTCTACATTTTAATTATTGTAAGTAGGGCATATTGATTGTCACAGTTACTTATATCATTGTATAAAACATTATGTTCTAAGAAATTATTATGTTATTTCTGTTACAGCATTTTTGATAAACAAATTGATATTTTTTGAAACAACAATTGAATTATGAAACATTGAAATATTTCTCTATTTGTCAGATAGTGTGAAGATGTCAAAATTGAAGACAAGAAGTCAGTTGTCAACCCACTTGAGCCTGCTAGTTGGTAAAGGGAAGGAGCTTCCTGTATCAGAACTTCCAACAGTGAGAGACATGCTAAGATTAGGGTTACTCCTTCGAGAAAAAAATGCAAAGGACAGAAGGAACTATACAGATAAAGAACTCATAAATGACATGATAGTCCCTCTTCTGCATCAATGGACAAAAGCTAATGCACTATTCAAACCACCTGTGATTAATCAGTGTCGAACTATTGAGCTAAAACTAACGAAATTATAGCACAAAGCAGTTGAAACATCACTTGGTAAAGGAAACTTGGCCAGGAAAAATGAATTTCTGCACACACTTGATACTCTGTTTGACATTTTGACCTGCAAGTGCTCCATACAATTATGTTCTGAATCCAACTGTTCTCACTCAGGTAAGAGAGAAAATAATTCCCACATTGATTGTGGTTGTCCTCGTGAAAAGAAGATCCCTGTTTTAGAGCTTGAATTTATAAAGGCACAGAGGACAAAGGCAGAAGGCCAAGGAAGTATGCAAATGGGTTCAATAGATTATTCAGAAACAAAGAAGCAGATTGCTAATGCCAAGAAGAGAGAACAAATCCGAGATAGGGAACAAAAGAAGAAAATGAAGAGTGAAGAAGCCATCCAAAGAGAGGAAGAGCTGTGTCAAGATGTTTATCACTTCTTTGATAGTTCTTCTGATGAACAGGAAGCAACATCAGATGATAGTTCCAAAGAGCCATCTGAACCTTTACCAAAGAAAATGAAATACAACACAAGAAATATTTCAAACATTGCTTTAGCTAGTATTCGCCACCATGCTGGACTTCGTGAGGCTGCAGAAATTGCAACTGCCGCTTGGATAGATGCAGGCCTCATCAGCCGAGAGGATGTATCTTTGGTGATAGATCATAATAAAATTAAAAGAGCACAAGAAAAAATAATGAAGGAAATATCTGAACAGCATGAAAAAGATTTAAGCGAGGGAGGGCTCTCCTGTCTTTTGTTTGATGGAAGAATAGATGACACAAAAGTTTTGCTAGAAGTAGAGGGAGTGAACAGAAAGTTTCCAGGTCTCATCAAAGAAGAACACTACTCTGTCTGTTCTGAGCCTGGTGGTCGGTTTTTGTTTCACTTTGCTCCCGAAACTGAAGTAGAAGGGAAGAAACATGCAGAGGTCATTGCTGATCATATTTTATGTTGGGTTCAGGAGAGAGGACTTGGCAGTTCACTGCAGGCTGTTGGTGGAGATTCAACTGCAGTGAACACCGGATGGCAGGGGGGTGTAATGACGCATTTAGAGAAAAAACTGGGAAGAAGACTTGTTTGGATTGTATGTGATTTACATACAGGCGAGCTACCTCTTCGTCATCTCATCCAGGAACTTGATGGTCCTACAAAGAGCAACAACAAGTGGTCAGGTCCCCTTGGCATCATGCTGGATGAAGCAACACAACTAGAAATAAATACAACCTTTCCAAAGGTCGAAGTTGGCCCTCCCCTTCCGGCGTTGTCTGAAGGAGTCATCAAAGATCTCAGCACAGATCAATCCTATGCTTATCGTATTGCCCAAGCAATAAGATCAGAAGTGCCTCAGTCATTGGCTCTCTTGGAGATTGGACCTGTCAGTCACAGCCGTTGGTTAACTACAGCTCTTCGTTTCTGCAGGATTTGGATTTCCAAACACGAATTGAAGGGCAAAGTGCTGAAGAATTTGAGGTTAATTGTTGAATTTATTATTGGAGTTTATCTTCCCCAGTGGTTTAGTGTGAAACTTAATCCTATGTGGGTGGATGGGCCCAATCACCTTTTGTTTCAATTGCAGCTAGTAAGAACACAGAGGAAGGTAGTGAGGGACATCGTGTTACCTGTGGCAAGAAGGTCCGCTTGGTATGCTCGATCAGAAGCAGTTTTGCAAGCAATGCTTTGCAGTCAATGTACCAATCTCCGAACCGAGGCTGTAGAAGTCATTCTAAAGATTAGAGGAACGCTAATACATGACGACCAGTTGGGAGACTGTTCGTTTCATTCAAGAAAAGTTCCCCCAATAAACGTCAATGCCACCAAATTGTCAGAATTGGTTGACTTGAGTTTGGAAGTCTTAGAGCCACCATTGACAACAAGTCTAACTAGCCAAGAATTGAGAAACCTTAAAGAGACTCCAATGCAGGTGCCGAAGTGGCCTTCCCACACTCAAAGTGTGGAGAGATGTGTGAAAATGGTCACAGAAGCAGCGGGCCATGTTTACAGCCACGAGAGGCGAGAAGGTTACATCAAAGCACAAATAGCAAGCAGACTACTGATGACAAGAAACCAAAGCAAAGAGAGTATGAAGGCATTGGTTACTTTCAAATAGACTATGGATAATAAAATATAATAATTTGAAACTTGAAACAGTAACATGTGTGCAAACGCTGGTTATGTTATAAATTCACAAATATGTACATTTAAAAATCCATTTGATGTAGGTAGGACTTATTAGAAAAAAAAATTTATGCCAGAATATTGTTTTGCATGCTTAAAGACTACAATAAATTGCTACCAAATTACTCGATTTTCAATTTAGCCAGTTCACCCCCTAAATTGACACACCCTAACCTATATCCTTGTATAAGGTGAAGCACAGAAGCATTTACAGCACCCAACAGGGAAGAATGCTAAGTTCATGCTTGCCTTTGTCTCATGAGTTAAGGGCGTAGAAGCCTGAAGAGTCAAGGGCGTAGAAGCCTGAAGAGTCAATGGTATATGTCATCAAGTTATTGGAAGCTCCAACAACTTTCCTTGAATACGAATTCGCAACTTTCGATTTACAACAGGTACCTACATTACTGCTAGGTGAACAGGGACCATGTCCAAACAACTTTTCCACCGCCCAGGAAATCGAACCCGTGACATCTTGCTTGCGAAGCAAGAGCGGTACCGTTCTAACACCGGCGCCCCTTGCCTCTGTCAATCCAGCAGTAATTGAGAACCTAGATGTTAATCGATTTGCGGATTGTGTTCCGGGGTAATGGTTAGCCAGTGCAATTAGCGAGTTGTCCGGTCTTTTTGGACTATTCCTTGACACTGGGTCATGCAACACGTTAACTCAGGATGTGGTTGTGTTGGTGACAGCTTCTAAACCTTAAATAAATTCACGCTTAGGCTGCCCTTGGGCCGGCCATCCTCGTTACACAAGGGGCAACCATTATTATTATTACACAAAAAAGTTACAGAGAACTCTTACTAAAAAATTACGATAAAGTTAAATTAACCAATTAAAACCAAAATGCAACAGAGAGGGGACTCAGTTCACGACTAAATTAAATGTCTACTACGTAAACAGTAGTAGTATGAGAAATAAAATGGACGAAATCTGAGTTCTGGTATGTACAGAAAATATTGATATAAAAGTATTCACCGAAACATAGATTAACTTAGTCTCACGTGAGTTACCTATCAAATGCTAAATTAAAGCCGATGTAGTTGGCAGAAGTGTTTCAGGCGTGGCAAAAGTCTTTGCCCGTGCAACTTTCTTACAGAGAACACTATACCTAATGGATGCCAGAGAGTCACTTTAGTTTCTACTGAAGAAGGAAACCATTGTCTTGCAGCCAATGCTTCCAACAGTCACCTTGTCTTCCTTAGGTGATAAGAAAACTTTCGAGTGCAGTAATTACGAAAGGCAGAATCACCCTTGATGATTTTTCGGAACCCAGCCTTTTTTCCAATCCCAAAGATCTTGAGGCTGTATCACAACCTGTGAATGCGTGCACAAACAGCAGATCAGCACAGACATCATCACCTAATAGTCGCTTTAGAACTTTTATATTGTACACATAAGGTTTGGATTTGTTTGAACGGCAGTAAAGATCTTTGTAATTATACCAGTTATGTGATATAAAAGGAGAATCAACAAGTTAGTGTATTCTCCAATTAGAGTTGTGGACTTGTCGGAAGACAGTGAGACTGCCGCTTTTACTAATTCCACGTCTGCATCTCCCTCAGCTTGTATCACATGGCAACCTTTTTGCTTGTTGGTTTCATTAGAGAGAAAGTTCTCCTTTCGCCTGACAAACTTTGTTGCATCGATTATGTTGACTGTGTTAGAAACCCTGTTTTGACTTATCCGCTGATGGGTGTTGTCCTTGACGCTTGGAATCTCCCCCGTAACCATCAAATACGACTGTTGCATGGCCATAGCGATTTAGAGTAAAAAGCGAGTTGTCCTTCGTAACTGCACAATATGTGTGTCCCTCCGTCCACTTTAAGCAGTGCAGAAATGACCCACCATCTATGACGTAGTGATCAGTCTTCAGAATCGACTGAACTACAGCATCATCTGACAAGGCACTAACATAGTTCCGTATTGCATCTGAAAATGGTGGCTTTTCTGCTTTGCGCATAAGATACTTTGCTTCAAATAATGACAGAGGGGGTAGGGGCAAAGCTCGTAGTGTATAACCTGATCTAAGTGAAGATCGCCAGACTGAGATACCACAAGGAATCTCTGAAACAACAAAGCTGAATCTATGGTACGATCATCACTAACTTCTACAGCCTTGACTGAAGCTGATGTCTTGACCTTGATATTTCTCTTCTGCAAGTATGACATCACAGGCTGTCCTTCCATTCGTTTCACTGTTTCTTCCACTACTGCAAATAAATCATGTACATTCACATCATCATTTGCAGTGACTCCAGTGATTACTTTCCTCAATGTCTCATCTTTGGAAAATGGAGAGTTATTTTAGAATTTTGAGAGGAGTTTCTCCAGGTCACCATGATCTCTTTGCAGTCTCTAAGCAGTGGCCTCTTTGTGCTGTTCACTAGTTGGAAAAGCTAACTGACTGAAATCCTGGAATAGCTATATTGTAAATGGACGACGCTGGGCTAGACTATGTCCAAATTGCTCGCTGATGTTCTGACATCCCATTTCCTCTGGTTACTGCGTCTGATGACGTGTAACTCGTTCTCGAATTGTTGGTGCACTCCTGGATTTTCAGTTTCTAACACATTAATTTTCTGTAGGTACAGATATCCAGACTTCAGATAGTTCGAGTGACCTACAACCGCAAATATTGGTAGGCATTCAGCTACTGCATGGAGATGCATCCTCCATGATCCGGTTAGATCAGCTGCCATAAGCTATTAAGCAGCTGCTACCATCATTTCATAATTCGCCCACAGTTTACTAGTTTTTGAATGATTTGATAGTTCATCCCTTTTCACAGCGAGAGCGCGACCAACTTTTTCTACACATTCAGATTTGACCAGAAAGTCCAAGTCCACATCACCAGACAGATTCAGATCATGAAATATAACAACTTCATCATGGCGTCACCTATGATGTCATGATGATGTAACTTCTGATATTCAATCCACGATGTTTACCATGGTTAAAACCTCAGAAATGATGCCCATATTAGTTGAAATAAGCCATTTGTTATAGTTGCAGCCATCTTTTTTGACGGCATGCATTTACACTTTCCGGTGCTCCAAATGTGCCCAACTTTTAATATGTTATGCAGCATATCTGATGATGCAAAAAAAAAAAAACACCATAATACAATTTCTATAATTTTTTAGAGTTATCTTTTTTCTTTATATTTTGACCCGTCTAGTGTACGATAGTCACTTGTGCGACGACCTGAAGCCTATTTCTCCCATAATCAACTTACCGCTAATTATTATTCTATCAGGAGAGGTTTAAGTGTAAATTTAGTAAGTTTTGTTACAGTTGATTCCATCCTATTGTTACATCAAGAAGAGTTGGTGGCTAACCTCTTTCACTTGACCACTGACCACTCTCAAGACAAGTTGAACTCCTGTGCTCATATTGGTTCTCGGCTTACAGTGCAAATATTGTGTGTAGCCAAGCCCTTAGCTTGGAACAGCTATGTGCCTCACTGATGGCGGAGCTGGGACAGGTGAAGGGGAGAATGGGAGATTGAACACGAGAAAGTGTTTAAAGTAATGTGGCAAAACTGTTGGTTAAGAGTATGGAACCAATTAAGTGCACGGATTAAACAGGTGTGGGAGCTAGCTCCAGAACGTATTCACCTACTGTAGCTCCCGAACGACTGAAAAAACGGCTGATGCACCGGTCTGCATGAATTTTGATGTTTTCAAACTAATCTGTGTTCCCTAACCTGTTTTTAATGTTGATTTCAGATATGACTTCGGTTTTCGTCTATCACTGAAGGTTTATTGACAAATGGAATCCTTGAGGTAAAGGCCATTGTTCAGTGTCGCATCAGCAGCTGTAGTTTTACATCTCCTTGTTTTGCTTTACTGAGATACTATTCCTGTTGTAAATAAGTCTTCTCGTGGAAGTTTGAACAATCCTAACGTATTCTGCTTTTTGTTGTGCATAAGCAGCGACAAGAAATAACCGCATTCGTGAAAAATGCACATTTTGCCTTCTTTGGAGTGAAAATAGGTGATTTAGATAAAACCATGAGCGCCACATAAAGTATGTCGCACTAGTGTTGAAGGTTTTAAGACAGTGGAAATATGGTAAGAAAATAGTTATGCCATATGGAGTCCCTATGGTATGGCGGGAGCCTAAAAATCATGGTGATGACTGTTATTTTGCTCTGTGAAGATAGAGGGATATAATGTAAAAAAATAAACAAGGAATCATTGATCCCAAGATTCCATCTGCCATCTGACCAGTGCCACATGGTCCTGAGGTTCCAGTCCCCATTTCGCCAGATGTGTTGCAGTCCGTGTCATCAGAAACTGGCCGTGATTTATCGTCAGCTAAAGGAAGTTATGTTTATCCACCTGAAGATATTAGTGATTACTGGAGGTGTTTACCCAGAGTAAACTTAGCGATCTGGTTAGGAATTTGAATTTACCAAAGAAGTCTGCTGAACTTTTAGGATCTAGGCTGAAATCAAAGAATTTATTGAGCAAAGGGACATATTTTTCATGCTTTAGGCAACATGAACAAGAACTAGTTCTTTTCTATCTTTTTTTTTTACTGGAGGAAAGCTCCTTGGTTTCTTGTAATAATGTGGCATTACCTATACAGCTACTGAATGGAGGTTGTTCATTGATTCTTCAATAACAAGTCTCAAAGGAATTTTACTTCATAATGGAAATGTATTTTCATCATTTCCTGTGGCTCACTCTGTTTATTGTAAGGAAACTTATGAAAATTTGCAGATACTTCTCGAGGAAGTTCAGTATAAAGATCATGGTTGGTTGGTTTGTGGAGATTTCAAAGTCAATGCTTTGTTGCTTGGTCAACGGAGTGGATACACGAAGATGCCATGTTTTTTTGTGTGAGTGGGACAGCATAGCAAGATGTGAACATTGAGACAAAAACACTGGCCACCTAGACAGGCTCTTGTACCAGGTTCAAAAAATATTCTACATAAACCATTGATTGACACTAAGAAAGTGTTGTTGCCTCCTCTGTATATTAAATTAGGGTTAATGAAACAAATTGTAAAAGCCCTTGATTAGGAAAGTGATTGTTTCCAGTACATATGCAGGAAATTTCCATCAGTCACATTTGAAAAAATCAAAGCTAGCATTTTCGTGGGCCCTCAAATTCGAAAGTTAATGTTCGACCACCAATTTGAAGAATCGATGAACCAGTGTGAGAAAGAAGCAAGGAATAGTTTCAAGAATGTTGTGTATAGTTTTTAGGCAATCGAAAAGATCTAAGCTATCAGAACATTGTTGAAGGTATGTTGAATAAATTAAAAAACAATGGTTGCAATGTGAGTGAAAAAGTGCATTTCCTACCTTCCCAACCTTGAGTATGTTTCTGAAAATTTAGGTAGTTTAAGTGAAATACAAGGTGAAAGATTTCACCAGGACATTAAGGAAATGGAAAAGAGGTCTAAAGGAAGGTGGATTGTGAAAATGATGGCAGACTACTGCTGGATGCTGAAGAGAGATTGTTCCAGTGAAAATATTGCCAGAAAATCGAGAAAAAAAAGTTTCACCCACCCGAGAAGCCTAATATTAGGTTCATTCATATTCATATACTGTATATCATTTCTTTCTGTATTTGCAGGCAAATAGCCTTAATCACAATAATCTTTAGGTTTAGTTAATTTTGAAGCCTACTGAATTGCCTGTATTATCTTCTCATATTTGTATGTTGTATTTGTACATGTAAAAGTTATATTATGTAGTCTTATTGGTAATAAAGTGAGACGTGATAGAGCAAAACAAAGTTTAGTTTTTAAATCCTCGATAAAAAACGAATCAGAATCAAATCTCAGTTTTAAAACATAATTCAACTTTTCATAAAATGGAGACCTGTGTTATGCTTTCCTGGGGGTGTTAGATTTCTACGCAGGTTTGGGTTGGATTTAGTTGATTATTTTCTGTGTTAGGAGTTAGGTTCTTATTATTTTATGTGCACCGTATTTGTGTTTCTTTGTATTTAGTAGTAAGTAAATGTACATAATTTTATTCCCCCTTTACTTTCACTCGAGGAGAGGGTTATCTATGCGGGTCCTATGCTTGTTCTGTAAGTGTTTTGAACTTCTGTGACCAGTTAACTTTGTTACGATTATGAATCGCTGGACCCAAGTCAGGATTATTCGCCGCATATTCATACATACTCACAACAAGGGGCGACTTTGTCAGCATATCCCCTTCGTGACCCGTAACAGGGGAAAGTGGTTAAGCAGAGAAAGGAAGGAAAGGTGGACTCTGTTGCAGATAAAATAGCTCGAGTGGTAATCCATAAGTATGACATGCATTGCTCGTACCCTTTGTAATAAAGATAGGGGCAACAGAGCTATGTGTGTTTTCCAGGGGTAGGAGCAAGAGACGTGGTAGAGAGGCACAGACAATGACATATCTAGTAATGGAAAAAAAAACATCATCTGCCCCAGTGTAGGACGTAATGATATTGGCCAACATAAGAGTTTCAAAGTAGGTATAAGGCCGTTAAAGAGGTTATGAGGACGGAGAAAGAGATACATCCCGTACGTGGCATCCTGCTATGCTGCTGGTGATTGGTTTTCCAGGGGAATGGGTCAACTACAGGATGGACAAATATTGCAAATTAAAAGCAATTAAATTCGTCGACCAATAGTACAAATTTCCTGGCACAAGCGACCTGTATGATAGGGATGGGGTCCATCTGTCTTATCTAAGGTCAGGGTGGTGGTCAGCTAGGGGGGGGGGGGACATTTTAAGAATAACTACTATCGGTACTACGTAATTATGGAAGAAGTCTAAGTATGTTATAAGAGTGTCGTCTTGTGCATATTATTCAATTAAGTTGTCTTAAGAGTGCGGTATGTGTATGTTATGTAAGTGTGAGAGTTTGTTATGATAGTGTATCTTGGTGTGTTATGTTAATAATAATAAAAATATTAATAATAATAATAATAATAATAATAATAATAATAATAATAATAATAATAATAATAATAATAATAATAATAATAATAATAATTATAATAATAATGATAATAATAATAATAAGAAGAAGAATAAGAATAATTAATAAAAAGTTCTGCTGCCCGAAGGCTGAAAATGTACATTAGGCCAAAATGACTTATTACATACAAGGACATGGGGTGGGTGGGTCGTTCAACAAAAGCTTTCAAAAGTGAAAGAAGAAGGAACAGGAATTGAATAAACAAATTATTATAGTTTACAGCTGATGGCCTGGGCTGGTCTCTTGCCATACTGTGTGAGGTCACATAGACCTCGTGGTGCAGTAACTTGTCCGTAGGTGTTGATATGAAGGACCTCACGTGCTCATGGAGACACCGTGTGGTGCGGTGTTCACGTGGTATAGTGACTGGTCTCGGGTGTTGATATTAAGGACCTCATGTGGTCATGGGGACACCTTGTGGTGTGGGGTGGTGTCACAGTACCTCACTCTGTTGGGTGATGATGTGTTATCTCGTAGTCAGGTGCATAGCCTGCCGGCCCTGTGTAGTTGTGTTCTGACCTCACTAGGGGAAAGGTCACGGCAGGGTTAGCTCCGGAGGGATAATTATCAGATATGGCCAGAGCAAGGTGCGGTCTTGGGTATGAGAGTTTGTTGACCAAACTGGAGTGGTCCACTGAAGAATTGGCGAAGGCCAAGTTGGAGAACTTGAAATTAAGGGAAGAGCTGGCGATGTTCAAAGGAGAGGCTGGACGAGTAAAGCCAGTGGCTGACGAAAAATCAAGCGAGTGGAAAATTGTGAGTAGTGGGAAGACAAAGCTTTTGGTGAAGAAGCACACCAAGGATACGACAACAACGACAACAACAGCTAAGTGTACCAACCCGTTCAGCCCCTTGATAGACGAATTGGACGTTAGTACAGTCAGGGACAGGGATGACAAGGAAGGTATAAAAACTTTAATTGTTGGTGACTCACAGGTAAGGTACATGGACAGGGCCTTTTGTGGTAAGAACAAAAATAGGATGAGGGTGTGTTTGCCAGGAGCTGGGGTGGGGGATATAATTGACAGGATGGACAATATCTTGTCTGGTAATGGGAACAAACCCATTATCTGCCTCAGTGCAGGAGGCAATGATATTGGCCGGTGTAGGAGCGAGGAGCTTCTTGATAAGTTCAAGGCAGCCATAGATCGTATTAGGACTAAGGGAGGGATCCCTATCATATGCGGTGTCCTGCCTAGAAGGAGAGTTGGCAGTGAATGGTTGTCAAGGGCAGTTGGTGTTAACGACCGTCTTGACAGATATTGCAAGTCAATATCAGTCCCATTCATTGACAACTGGGACAACTTCTATGGCAGAAGGGACCTTTATGCTAGGGATGGGGTGCACCTGTCTAGGGATGGAGTAGCAACCCTGGCTGGGGCTCTAGAGGGGGCAGTTCAAAAGATATCGAAGTCTTTAAACTGCTAAGAGAACATAGGGGCACGGGGGTGGAGGAGACTGCAGTGGGAGCTGGTAAACAAGGCGAAAGATTACAGGGAAATAGTGTTAGGAATGATGACATAACTAAATTAGACAGGGAGTTTAAAACTAAACGCGGTAAGGGAAGGACTCAGAACACGACTAACTTAAATGTATATTACGCGAACAGTAGAAGTATGAGAAACAAAATGGATGATATTAGGGCCTTGGTATGTACCGAAGAAATCGATATAATTGCATTCACTGAAACATGGATCAACCTAGACACACGTGAATTACCAGTCGAATACCAAATTGCGGGTTACAAACTGTTCCATACCGATAGGCAGACCAGGAAAGGAGGCGGAGTAGCAATCTATGTTAGGGATAATCTGAAGTGTGAAATAAATAAGGAAATAAAAACTGAGAGGAATACAGAAACAATTTGGATAGAATTAAGCGACGGTCGGGAAAAATTAATCACAGGAGTAATATATAGACCCCCCAATCTTGACAGAGTCAATGAGCGACTTATCTGGGATGAAATGCGCAGGGCTTCCATACACAACAAAGTCTGTATAGTAGGCGACTTTAACCTTGGCCAAATAGATTGGACCGACCTTACGGGAAACTCAGAATCAGAGGATTTTCTCGAGACGATCCAGGACTGTTTCCTAATTCAACATATAACCGAACCCACACGGGGTAATAATATATTGGATTTAGTTTTGTCAAACAGAGAAAACCTCATTAGCAATGTCGAGGTAGGGAACGAACTTGCAAACAGCGATCACAAAGAAATTCGATTCCAGTTAGATTTTCAGGGCAGACGTAAGGAAAATTCCACTAAAGTACCAGATTTCAGAAGGGCAAACTTTGACAGTTTAAAGAGGCAGCTGAGAGAGGGGGCGTCGCGCTTGGCCGTGAACCTGACAGATGACACCGACCTGATAACGAGATCTGAGATTGCCGAGTTCCACGACAATTTAAATAGTGAGTTACTTAATGCACAAAGGCAGAACATACCATACAAAAAACTCAGATCAAACAACAATGACCCTAAATGGATAAATAATTATTTAAAGAACATCATTGGCCAAAGGAAGGCTATAGGTAGAAGGATAAATCGTGGCGAAATTCACCTCCGGGACTATTATAGGGTATTGGCGAGTAGGGTTAAAACCGAGATAAGGAAAGCAACGAGGAATAATGAGGTAAGGATAGCAAGGGAGGCAAAGACAAACCCCAAAGGATTCTACCAAATGTACCAAACTAAAACACGAGAAAAGATTGGACCAATACGGTCAGACTCCGGCGAGCTCACTGATAACGACGGAGAAATGAGCAATAATTTGAATAAATATTTTTCAACAGTTTTCACCAGCGAAAATTTAAACATGATACCCGAGGCACCGACTCTATTCAGAGATAGTGAAGAAAACAAATTAAGTGAGATAGTAGTGACTAGTAACGATGTTAGTAAGCAAATAGACAAACTAAAGCCTAATAAGTCACCTGGTCCCGATGAGATATTTGCCAGAGTATTAAAGGAATGTAAGGAAGAGCTTAGTATGCCCTTAGCAAAGTTGTTTAACATGTCCTTAAAAACAGGTGTAGTACCAGAATCCTGGAGGATAGCGAATGTAATACCGATCTTCAAGAAGGGGGATAGATCACTATCCTCTAACTACCGCCCAATCAGTCTAACATCAATAGTAGGCAAATTACTGGAAGCAATCATTTCAAACTCTATTCGAAATCACCTGGAGAAGCACAGATTGATCAATGATTCCCAGCATGGCTTCACAAGCGGACGTTCTTGCCTAACTAATCTATTAACATTCTTTTCATCAGTTTTCGAATCAGTGGACGAGGGGCACAATTATGATGTGGTATATCTCGACTTTAGCAAAGCCTTCGACAGAGTACCCCACGAAAGACTAATTAGAAAGGTAGAAGCTCATGGCATCAAAGGTGACATCCTTAAATGGATTAGGGCGTGGTTACAGGACAGGAAACAGCGAGTGAGCATTAACGGCACTAAGTCCCATTGGAGCAACGTCACAAGTGGAGTTCCCCAAGGCTCAGTACTTGGACCATTATTGTTTATTATATACATAAACGACATAGATATCGGCATAGACAGCAACATAAGTAAATTTGCTGATGATACTAAAATAGGACGTGTTATCAAATCTGACGAGGACTCGGCAAAACTACAGGAGGATCTAAACAAATTTTTCGAATGGTCTGAAAAATGGCAGATGAAATTCAACATTGACAAATGTAAAGTACTCAGTATAGGGAATGTAAACAGGGAAACCAGATACCAGATGAACAACGATGCCATAGAGAAATCCGACTGCGAGAGAGATTTAGGAGTAATGATAAGTAGGAACCTTAAGCCAAGTAAACAATGTGTTTTTGCTCGTAACAAGGCTAATAAAGTACTTGGGTTCATACAAAGGAGTGTTAGTTACAAGACTAGCGAGGTCATCCTAAAACTGTATCTTGCTCTTGTGAGACCACACCTGGATTACGCAGTCCAGTTCTGGTCACCGTATTACAGAATGGATATAGAATCCTTGGAAAGAATCCAGAGGAGAATGACAAGACTAATCCCGGGTATCAGGAACCTTGAGTATAGAGACAGGTTAAAGCATCTTAATTTGCACTCCCTTGAGAGACGTAGAGCGAGGGGCGACCTGATAGAGGTGTATAAATGGAAGGCAGGGCTAAACAAAGGGGACATTACAAAGGTACTCAAATTATCCAACCAGGAGCGAACTCGTAACAATGGTTTCAAATTAGACAAATTTTGATTTAGGCGTGAAATAGGTAAACACTGGTTTGGAAACAGAGTAGTGGATGAATGGAACAAGTTACCAAATATCATCATTAACTCGAATACGCTGAATTGCTTCAAACATAGGTTGGATGCTCATATGAGCAATAGGGGTTGGGTGTAAACGGGACTGCCCAGTATGGGCCAATAGGCCCGCTGCAGTTTCCTCCATTCTTATGTTCTTATGTTCTTATG
>CAUDMG010003315.1:0-67500 GCA_958450375.1 Homarus gammarus | reverse complement strand
TTTGAGCAATTGATAAACAAACATAAAGATATGTTTATCATTGATAATTCCTACAGCAAAAAAAAAAGATTAGTGTAATGATAAACAAAGACAAATTAGTATTGCGTCAATTAATAGTGAAAGATATGAATTACATAGTGAGATAAAGTAAATTGTGGATATTGACTGCTCGTGACACTAGGGGAGAGTGCCGCAAACGACTCGATCCATCCCTGTGGTAAGTACCCACCACTACCAACACTTCATCTTTAATCTGTATATTATCTTACTTAATGTCAACTAAGAGAAAAGAAAATGTTCTGCAAAAAGTCTAACATTTTCAAATTTATTTAAACGATGAGTAATTTTGCGAGGAAGGTGGCTGGGTGGTGAGGGATTTTTTACTAGTTTTTATTTAGTCGAACCTTATCGTAAAAACCTTCGTAAACCGATATAGGATACACTGAAAGAGAATTAGATTTGCTAATCCGCTTTGATTGGTTAAGCTTGGGTTATGTTTGATTATTTGAAAGTGATTGGCTTAGATAATTTAACCCCACATATCCCTCCCGGATTCCCGAACTACGCAGATTCCACAACAAAAGTATGGCTGCTTTATGATATGTTTCTGCATAAAAAAAGAAGAAGCTTATACTGTATTGTGAATGAATTTTTTTTTCTTCAGAAAACGTTCGTCTGAATGATCAATAAAACTACAATTTAAATAACACAGTAATAGTTGCGCAACTGTGGCGCAGCATTGCTGACCCAGCCACTTCCTCTTTCTCGCACAACCTTGGTACACAGTGACGTCATTCACCAAGAGTACGTCGTAATGTTTCTTTTCCTTTAATTGAAAGAGTTAAGTTTATTATAAGATAAAACAACTTATACAAACAACCTTGAAGGACTTAGAAAGAAATTACATAGGCGACACTTAATACAAAAACTCCTGTTGTAACAAATAGTTCTCTGGCGAGTCAATGTTAGTACTTCTGATTACTGCCAGGCAGTGAAGTTAAGTAAGAGTTGGTTAAGGTAGATATTAAGAAAGTTTGTTTATAATAGGTAAGATAAAGTAACTTAGGGTTATGTGATCTTTAGATACGAATGGTTAAATTAAATATGATTTAGTTGGATTAGGTAAAGAAAGGTTAGCCAAAGTTAGATACGGCAAATTTAGGCAAAGTAAGATTAGGAAGGTTAGGTTACGTTATATTAAATTTTGTAAGGCTAGATTAAGTGAGGTTAAATAAGCTAAAATTAGGGAAGGTTAAATATAGTTAAACGCGGATATGTAAGATTGGGATAGAGGAGGAATGTTAGGCATGGTAAGGCAACGTCAAGTATACAGTATTTAGGTTAGGTTACGTAAAGCTGTTAATGCTAGGTTAAATAAGGTAAAAGTATGTAAGGTTAGGTTAGGTAAGTTAATATGAGGTAAGGTAAGGTAATGTTGGATGAGGTACTCTAAACTAAAGTAAGGTAAAGTGTGGGAAGGAATTGTTAGGTAACATAAGGGTACAAATAGTTAAGGCTCCCTCATTCACCACCCCCACCCCCACCCTCTCACCAGCCTTCCCCCTCACCAGGCTCCCTCCTTCACCAACCCCCCCACCCCCTCACCAGGCTCCCTCCTTCACCAATCCCCACCCACTCCCTCACCAGGCTCCCTCCTTCACCAACCCCCCCCACCCCCTCACCAGGCTCCCTCCTTCACCAACCCCCCCCACCCCCTCACGGCTCCTCCTCACCACCCCCCCAGGCTCCCCTTCACCACCCCCCCACCCCCCCCGGCTCCCTCCTCACCAACCCCCCCCACCCCCTCACCAGCTCCCTCCTTCACCAACCCCCACCAACCCCTCACCAGGCTCCCTCCTTCACCAACCCCCCCCACCCCCTCACCAGGCTCCCTCCTTCACCAACCCCCCCCCACCCCCTCAACAGGCTTCCTCCTTCACCAACCCCCCCACCAGGCTCCCCCTTCACCAACCCCCCCACCCCCTCACCAGGCTCCCTCCTTCACCAACCCCCCCACCCCCTCACCAGGCTCCCTCCTTCACCAACCCCCCCCACCCCCTCACCAGGCTCCCTCCTTCACCAACCCCCCCACCCCCTCACCAGGCTCCCTCCCTCATAAGCCTCCCCCTCAGCATCCTCCCCCCTCACCAGCCTCCCCCTCACCATCCTCCCCCTCACCAGCCTCCCCCTCACCATCCTCCCCCTCACCAGCCTCCCCCTCACCAGCCTCCCCCTCACCTGGCTCCCCTCACCAGGCTACCTACATCACCAGCCTCCCCCTCACCTGGCTCCCCTCACCAGGCTCCCTCCCTCACCAGCCTCCCCCTCCCTCACCAGCCTCCCCCTCACCTGGCTCCCTCCATCACCAGCCTCCCCCTCCATCACCAGCCTCCCTCTCCATCACCAGCCTCCCCCTCCATCACCAGCCTCCCCCTCCATCACCAGCCTCCCCCTCCTTCACCAGCCTCCCCCTCCATCACCAGCCTCCCCCTCCTTCACCAGCCTCCCCCTCCTTCACCAGCCTCCCCCTCCTTCACCAGCCTCCCCTTCCTTCACCAGCCTCCCCCTCCTTCACCAGCCTCCCTTTCCTTCACCATCCTCTCCTTCCTTCACCATCCTCCCTCCGTTACCAGGCTCCCTCCCTCACCAGGCTCCCTCCCTTACCAGGTTTCGTCACCCTTCTCAATCCTCTCTCCTCTCATGCCACTATATCATCAAGGGCAGGCAGCTTGTTTTTTCCACCAAGAGATGCTCCCCCCTTCCTTGGCCTTCATCGTTACCTGGAAGTGGTAGAGGGGTAGAGGGGGGGGGAGGAAGGGAGAGAAGGAGGAGGGAGGGAGTGACCCTGAGTGTCGAGATGTGACTTAAGAGGTGGAGATGTTGATTCGTCTTCTCATGGTTTTCTTCGTCCTTCGTCGTCAACAAATAGTCCTTATGCTGGATATTTTTTATCGAGAGTCAATACATATGCTTGAAATTTGTTGTTAATAAAGGTTACACATATCGTTATTCCTTGGAAATATTGCCAAACGTCGCAATAATCATGAATTTTGGTGCTGTTCTTCAGATGACAGTAATATGATTAATAGTTAAATGTATGAAATTATTTATATTTCCAGAAAGGGGAACTGTTACCACTTTTATATTAGGGTTTAAGTTTATTAGCGCTGATAAATAAAATTCTTGTTTAAACTATTATTTTTCTGAAGATCAGCTTTCACTGCTTCTCTAGGAGTCTTGGGGGATGTGGGGGGGATGAGAGGGATGAGGGAGCTGAGGGGAGAACATAAGAACATGAGAAAATAAGGAGTATGCAATAGACCGGTTGGCCTGTGCAAGTGTGCATGCCAGCTCCTGTCGAGAGTTACTACCACTCCCTATCATCCATGAATCTATCTAGCCTCCTTATGAAACTTTCCAGAGTTCCCGCACTTACTACAAAGTTGCTAAGCTTGTTCAACTCGTCCACCACCCTATTTGTGAACCAGTTTCTTCCTATCTCCCTCCTAAACCTAAACTTATCCAATATGAATCCGTTGCTCCGAGTCCTATCCTGCTCGGATATTATAAGAACTTTATCTATATCCCCGTTATTGATTCCTTTCACCCACTAAAATACTTCTATCATATCTCCCCGCACTCTTCGTCTTCTAGGGAATGCAAGTTAAGTTTCTTTAACCTATCCTGATATGGAAGGTTTCTAAGTCCAGGAATCATTTTTGTCATTCTTCGCTGCACCGACTCTAGTGAATTTATATCCATTCTATAATAGGGGCACCAGAACTGAACAGCATAATCGAGGTGCGGCCTGACTAGCACAAGATATAGTTGCAAGAAGACCTCTGCACTCTTGTTACTTACACTTCTAGATATAAAACCCAATACTCTGTTTGCCTTATTTCGAACATTAACGCACTGTTTTCTAGGCAGTAGGTCCGGGCTTACAAGTACCCCTAGGTCTCTTTCACAAGTAGACTTCTCTAGGTTGATGTTGTTAAGGCTGTATACATTATCAGTATTTGTTCTTCCAATATCAAGTACGCTGCACTTGCTGGTATTGAATTTCATTTGCCATTTTTCAGACCACCCCTGCAGTGTATATAGATCCTCCTGTAATGTATTTGCATCCTGCCCTGAATTAATCTGCCGCCCTATTTTGGTGTCATCCGCAAACTTGCTTATGTCACTGCTGATCCCAGTATCTAGATCGTTTATGTAGATTATGAACATGAGTGGGCGTAGTACTAACCCCTGGGGAACCCCACTGGTTACACGGCCCCACTCAGATTTAACACCATCTACGTTGACCCTCTGCGTTCTATCGGCGAGCCATGATTTTATCCAATTTAAAACTTTCCCCTCGATACCATGAGCCTTAATTTTTCTAAGAAGCCTCTGATGCGGTACTCTGTCAAATGCTTTGCTAAAGTCTAAGTAAATAACATCGTAATTTTCGTCATTATCTACTACCTCGAAGACTTTCCTAAAAAACGTCAGCAGATTTGTTAGACAAGATTTTCCCTTTGTAAACCCATGTTGAGAGTCGTAGATTAATTTGCTTTTCTCTAGATGCGATCAGATGCTATCTGCTATAATTGATTCTAGAAATTTCCCCACTACTGACGTCAAACTGATCGGCCGGTAATTTGACGCTGATGCTCTGTTTCCCTTTTGATTATGGCTACTACATTTGCCTGTTTCCACAAGTCTGGCACAACTCCGGTGTCTAATGATTTTGTAAATAAGTTTACGAGGGGTCCGCTAATCTGTTCCCTACACTCTTTCAAGACTCGAGGGAAAATTTCATCCGGCCCTGGGGATTTTGTTTTCTTTAGTTTATTTATCTTCTTAAGAACATCCTCTTTTCTGATAGTGATATTCTTTAATTTCTCTTCTTCCTTTCCCTTAAATATCAGTTCCACCTCTGGAATTTCATCGCAAATTTCTTCTGTGAAAACTGATAAGAAGTAGCTGTTCAATGCATTGGTTATTTCTTCACTGTCATTTATCACTTCTCCCCTCCTTGACTTTAAAGGCCTAACTTTGTCCTTGACCTTTGTCCTATATACCTGGAAAAATCCCTTAGGATTCGCCTTGGATTCTCTTGCTATTTTGATTTCATAGTCTCTCTTTGCTTTCCTTACATTTTTCTTAACATTCCTAGATAGTTCATTATACCTATTTCTGAGCTGCTCCTCCCCTCCCTTTAATTTCTTATATATTCCTTTCTTTATTCCTATGTCATGTTTAAGTTTTCTGGTCATCCACCTTGGCTCATTCTTATTTGACCTAATTTTTCTGTATGGTATATTTTGTTCTTGTGCTTTATGTAGTATACTAGTGAATATATTATAGTCGTGATCAATTGTTGTGTCATCTATGACCTCACCCCTTCCTACTGGGGACTGACGTGACTGTTCCCAGGTGACCTCACCTAGGTACCTTCTTAACCCCTGATAATCCGCCAACCGAAAGTTTGGGACTCTGACCATATTGTCATTGTTTTTTGTTTCCCAATTTAGGGTGAACCTGATTTCTCTGTGATCACTGTTACCTAGTTCTTCCCCTACTGTGATATCTCTGATAATATTTTCTTTATTTGTTAATACTAGGTCTAATATATTGTCACCTCTAGTCGGTTCTGTAATTAGTTGTTTCAAAAAATTGTCCTGTACTGCATCTAGGAAGTCTTCAGATTCATAGTCACCTACAATGTTGTCCCAGTCAATATTTCTGAAGTTGAAATCCCCCATAATGCACAGGTTCTTATATTTTGCTGCCCTACTCATTTCCAGCCATATAGGCTGAGCTGCTTGTTTCCCAAGACTTGGGGGCCTGTAAATCACTCCCATAATTAGTTTTTCTCTTCCTTCCATGATTTCTACCCACACAGACTCGGTTCCTATTTCACCCTTTATTGAATTATTGATACAACATTTTAATGTATCCTTGACGAAGAGTGCGACCCCTCCCCCCTTCCTACCTTCCCTGTCCTTGTGAAAAAGGTTGTACCCTTCTATGTGGTACTCTGATACAAAACTTTTGCTCGCCAGACTCATCCAAGTTTCGGTGATTGCTATGACGTCTACATTCTCGGTACATACAACCGCTCTCAGCAAGTCTATTTTATTTCTAACGCTCCCACTGTTTGTATAGTATACATTTAAACCTACCCTTCCCTGGTCCTGTTTTACCCCTTGTCCTGAGTAACTAATTACACTTCCCAGGACCTGCTTGTTTTTTTACTCCCACTTTCCCCGACCCCTCTCTAATGGCGAAACCCCCTCTTTGGAATGACAATTTCACACTCCAGGGATGCAGACAACGTCTTTACCCCCCACGAGACAAGTGTACTCCGTCGCGACTGTACAGGTAGTCGTTGCCATAGAATCGTTGCCAGCTGTCAATGAATGCCCAACCATTGTTTGCACAATGTTTTTCCAGTCGGCAATTTATAGCAATTGCCCTGGACAGCCATTCGCGACCAACCCCTCTTCTAGGCAAGACACCACATACTATTGGGATCCCTCCCCTATCTCTAATCTTCCCCAGCGCCTCCCTATACCTCTTGAAAAGTTTCTCACTCCTAACCTTTCCTATGTCGTTTCCTCCTACACTAAGACACACAAGTGGATTGGTACCCTCCCCTGACAAAACCCTGTCTAACCTCTCAGCTACATGCCCTATCCCAGCCCCAGGAAAACACACCCTAGTCCTACGTTTCCTATCTCTCGCACAAAAATTCCTATCTGAAAACCTCACCTGGCTGTCACCAACTACCACGACCTTACCTGTGGGCAGGGTTTGTACAACTGCCCTTTCCTCTCCTTGCTCCATACCGTCCTGCCTCTTCTCTTCCTCGCCAGCTTCCTGCAGCACCTGGTAAGGGTTACTACAGTCCACACCCTGGTCAGCTTTCCTGAGCCTGACCCTAGTCCCCTTGGAGACAACCACTCTCCACGCCTGCTCCTCCTTCGCAGGTGTCCTGCTAGGCAGGACACCTACCTGAAGGAGTTCCGTCCTGAGGGCTTCATTTTCCCCCTTTAGAGTGTCAACCTCACTCCTCAACTGCCCCAGCTGCCTTAACAGAGTGGCAAGGAGGTCGTCTTTCCCCACACTCCCCTCCTCTTCCCCCACCACACAACGATTCAAGGCGGCCATTTTCCTTGGTCACTAACGGGAGCACTTGCGGGTACGACCTTCTCCAAGCTGGGTCAGGTAGCAACTTATGTTCTTATAACAAAGGTTCTCAAACTATCCAACCAGGAGCAAACTCTTAACAATGGATTTAAATTTGACAAATTTAGATTTAGGCGCAAAATAGGTAAACATTGGTTTGGAAATAGAGTAGTGGATGCATGGAACAAGTTACCAAACATCATTATTGATTCGAATAAGATGGGTAGCTTCAAACATAGGTTGGATGGATATGTGAGCAATAGGGGTTGGGAGTAAATGGGACTGCCCAGTAGGGGCCAATAGGCCCGCTGCAGTTTCCTCCATTCTTATGTTTTTATTCCTGTAATACTCTGGTAAATATCTCATCTGGACCTGGTGACTTATTAGGCTTTAGCTTGCCTATTTGCCTACTAACATCATTACTAGTCACTACTATCTCGCCTAATCTATTTTATTCACTATCTTTGTGTATAGTCGGTGCCTTGGGTATCATGCTTAAATTTTCGGTGGTGAAAACTGTTGAAAAATATCTGTTCAGATTATTGCTCCTTCTCCATCATTATCCATTACCTCGCCGGTATCTGACTGAATTGGTCCAATCTTGTCTCGTGTTTTAGTTTGAGACTTTTGAAAGAATCCATTGGGGTTTGACTTCACCTCCCTTGCTACCTTCATTATTCCATATAATAATCTCGGAGGTAAACTTTACACCGATTTATTTTCCTACCTGTAGCCTTCCTTTGGCCAATAATATTCTTTAAATAATTATTTATCCATTTGGGGTCATTGTTGTTTGATCTGAGTTTTCTGTATGGTATGTTCTGCCTTTGTGCGTTAGGAAGTCATTATTTAAATTGTTGTGGAACTCGTCAGCCTCAGATCTCGTGATCAGGTTATCCTCAACCGTCATATTGTGTGAGGAAATCGTGGTCAGGTCTCCGACTCCAGGTAAAGTGAGGTCGCCCTCTGTGGGTACATTGTGTGAGGTCACCTCACGTGAGGTCATGTAATTCACCCCCAAACGTGATACCCCTTCTTACAGTTGCCTTTTCTAACTATCAAAGTTTGATCTTCTGAAATCTGGGACTTTAATGGAATTTTCCTTGCGACTACTATTAAATTCTAATTTGAATCTCACTTCTTTATGATCACTGTTAGGTAGTTCGTTCCCTACTTCAACATTACGAATGAGGTTTTCTGTGTTTGACAGAACTAAATCTAGTATATTATTACCCCGGGTGGGTTCGGTTATATATTGATTTAAGAAACAGTCCTGAACTGTTTAAAAAAATCCTCTGATTCTGAGTTCCCCGTAAGGTCGGTCCATTCTATTTAACTAAAGTTAAAGTTGACTACTATACAGACTTTGCTTTGTCAGGATGCCTTACGCATTTCATCGCAAAAAAGTCTTTCATTAACTCTATCAAGATTAGGAGGTCTATATATAACTCCTATGATTAATTTTTCCCTACCATCGGTTAATTCAATCCAAATTGCTTCTGTGTTCAGTTCAGTTTTTATTTTCTTATGTATTTCACATTTCAGATTATCCCTGACATACTGTAGATTGCTACTCCGCTTCCTTTCCTAATCCGCCTATCGGTATGGAATAATTTGTAACCTTTAATTTGGTATTCGACAGGTAATTCACGTGAGTCTTAGTTTATCCATGTTTTGGTGAATGCTATTATATCAAATTTTTCGGTACATACCAATGCCCTGATTTCATCTATTTTGTTTCTCATACGTCTACTGTTTGCGTAGTAGACATTTAAGTTAGTCGTGATCTGAGTCCTCCTTTTGTCACGTTTAAGTTTTAACTCCCTGTCTAATTTAGTTTTGTCATCATTCCTAGCATTATTTCTCTGTAACCTCTCATTTTGTTTACCCTCTCCCACTGCAGTCTCCTCGATCCCCATACGCACATGTTCCCCGAGCAGTTTAAGGACTTCGATATCTTTTGAACTGTTCTCTCGAGAGAGCCAACCAGGGTTGCCACCCCATCCCTAGACAAATGTACCCCCATCCCAAGCATAAAGGTCCGTTCTGCCATGAAAAGTTGTGCCAGTTGTCAATGAATGGAATGACTTGCCCTTGACAACCATTCATTGCCAACTCTCCTTCCAGGCAGGACACCACATATGATAAGGATCCCTCCCTTCACCCAAATACGTTCAATAGCTGTCATGAGCTTATCAAGGAGCTCCTCATTCCTACACTGGCCAATATCATTGCCTCCTGCATTGAGGCAGATGATGGGCTTGGATCAATTATGAACATCAGAGAAGTTTTATGGATCATTTATTAATTTAAAAATTTATTCTTGGATCATTCAGTAACTTCAGAAAAGCTTTGTGGATTATTTAATTGAATGAAAAGGGCTTCACAGTTTGGATCATTTAATGGCTTGAGAAAGGTTTCATGGCCCGTTCATTCACATATGTAAGTTTTCAAGGATTATTGAGTAACTAATAGGAGACTTCAGGGGTAATTAAGTGATAACGCGCATACATTGCAATTACTACATCCTGAGTCAAGTCCCGGACCGGGACAAATGTGGGAGGGGTGCTATCAAACATCACGTTTCCCCCAATTCTATGGTTTCCTCCTGTACCAACACTGCACGATAGACTATATGATAAGAATACAGAAATTTTCGGTCTGACACTCGGGAAAGAAAGCATTTTAACATATTGATTGCTTCAACATACTGTATATCAAAAGATATGTAATCGTTCCCCCATAAATCAATGGGCATTTTAAAGTTAAAGTGATTATAGGTGAGCGTCTTCAGGGCAGGTGAAGAATTGTATCTTTGTATTAACTAATGTGATCGTCCATGAATCCTCTCTCATGGACCAGAGTGTTTTCAGATTATTATGGATCATAAACCAGGACACCAAGAGAAGATAATTTGCAATTAAATAGAAAAGACATAGATCTTGCTCTACCAATGAGAGTGACGCATATTTATTTTTATAGGCACCGAATTTAAGTGGTGGTCCTTTTCACAATATATGCTGTATCAATGTTAGTTCGGGTTGTCTCAAACTCTCACACTCATGCATTTGTCTACAGATCTGCATCACCACTTCACCAATTAACCGATGGTGAGATGGTGAGTCACTTTAAGTTAGTGCCTCTTGGTGGGTTTACTGTATATTGTAGACTCTCACTGACAACTGCTTCCTGTAAATAAGTATTAATAATTTCTCATCCCCCTTATTCTCTAATGTATGACTCAAAATTGAACCCATTTATTTGTGTCACAATAATTACATTCGCATAACCGTTGAATCCTTAACCAGCAAATGTCATTTCAGATCCAAGTGATATGGTTAAAATAACTCTTACCCATTTATTAACCGTGAGTTTAATGTTAGAGAAAAATAAAGATAAAATATTTTTCTCTCACAATTCATGTACCAGAAGGTAATCTCGCACGGGAGTAAGCGCGTGACAGGGTGAACCTTGAACTCCTGACCCACACTACGCAACACTGCTATCATCTTAGAAACGTAATCCTTCCTGACTCACTCAGTCCTTGATAACCTGGCTTCTCCCACACATACTAAATGACATATCCATGGATGAACGATGGACTCTGACCTTGAAGAATGTTGTGCTTAGATTATACTTTTTAATATCACCGTGTTCATGTATTTGTGATATATCTTGTGTCCTGAATCCAAGATTTCTCTTCAAGTATGCCAAACTATAAACTGTGTCGCCTAGTGATTGAGAAATAATAAGAACCTCTCTACTAGAGTTGTTTGAATCTTGCTTCGGGTAAACAGAACCTCCCTTATATATTTTACTTCCACCTCGCCATCCATGTCATTTATAAATTTGCTCTTTTCCTCTTCTTCCTTTCCATTTTCTTCGAATGTTTCCATATCTTTGCTATTCAAACCATTCTCTCTTTCCTCTCTCCACCCTTTTATATTTACCCGATAGACTTGCTACTTTTTTCTTTACTGTGTATACTACTCCATCTTCCACTCCACAACCCCTCCTTCCCTCTCTCCTCTGCACTCGCTTCTCCCTGTCTACATCCCCCAATCTTTTATTTCAGTGATTTTTCTGTCCTTCCCCTTTCTGCAAAGACAACACCCCCTTAATCTTTCAAGAGTCCTTTTGAACAGCAGAGCCTGAACCTGAAGCATAACATCACAATAATACAAACAACAGGGATGAGCGTGTGCATCAGTGGCCACTTTCTCACGACGGGTTTACAACTCTATGAAGGTCACCGAGGCCAGCGCTCAAGTACAAAGACTATATTGTGTCTTGCTGTCTTCCGTACGTTACTTAATTATTTCTGCTACCGCTTGTGACATCCTCTTTTAAGCTACATTAATTTTCAGGAGTCGCACCTTGCTTCACCACAGGCCATCTTAGTTCCTACTTATACTCTTCTATTATTATAAATGCACACTAAACCTAAGGAGTACTACCATTATCCACTGTCACCTATTACCAGCAATTAGCGTTAACTGGATTACCGGGTATTGTGTTTTTCGGACTAGAAACCCTAGTAATAGTAGCATTGGGATGTATGGATCCGGAAATTAATTGATACTAGAATTTATGGTATGTAATTGAAAATTTTCGTTCATTATAATCAGCATCGTGGTTGATTTTGATCTACCAAGCTTTCGCTTTTCTGAAATTTATATTCAGTGTAATTTTTGAGAATTATTTCATTGCAACCGCTATCAGCACTTTCGACCATATTAGCACATATTCTTCAAGATCACTTTTATTTTATAATTTTACATGTGTTTAAGAAACACTGCGAAATAAGAAGACGATATCTTTGGATGTTCAATGTCGCCGTCAGTTTTGGGTGGGTCAGGTGGCAGCCCTTGCCGCCCTTGGTAATTCTGGTTCCTACCTGTTATAATTAAAAATAATTCAACGACATTTTATTTAAATTTCATGAAGATTAAGTAGAATGTGAAGGAAATGGTATATTTGATAACTTTTAAAGTTGTTTATGGCGAAAAAACACTGACATATCCAGAAAAATCAACGAAAAAGTATTTGGTAACAAAATAGAAGTGTGACGCGATGCTATTCTTCATAATCACACATGTTTCAAGTTATCAGTCAATCAATTAATCAAAATACCATCCTCCTGTCTGAGGGTTGGCGAACACAGACCTCCACTCTAAACGTTTTCAGTTTGCTTCTGTTAATCCTCAAAGATTTTTCATCCCTCCGGGGATCCAGTTTTTAATTTAATTCATCCATGCGGGTCTTTTCCTTCCCCTGGCCTTCCTACCCTCAACTTTCCCTATTAGTATTTCTGTCAATATACCCCCATCCCTAATTATTATATGACCCAGATATCTCATTTTCCTTATTCAATAAATTGCAAGGATTTCTCTTGAAGTTTCTGCCAAGCTTAGTAGTTCTTCATTTGTTTTCCTATCAGTGTAACTTATATTTAGCATTCTTTTAAAACGCCACATTTCAAAGTTCTCTAATCTCTTTCTGGTGTCTGCTTCTGACTCATAAAACAGTCGTGGCCATACATAGCATCTCAGCAGCCTTTTTTTCAAATGTTGTGTCGGGCAGTTAATCTTAACTTTTGTTAATCTCAGCTTTTGTTAATCTCAACTTTTGTTAATCTCAACTTTTCGTGAAAAAAAGAGACTGAAATACCAGTTCAATATGTTAAAGAAATGCAACATTTAGATACCACTAATAAACAAAGAACAGTGAGACGTTTATTCTGGAACGGCCAGTGAAAATCAGATTCAGCGTACTGATGATGCTCTTTCTAAGCACCCTTGTCTCCTACTTGACCAGACGAGTCAGGAGAATGGGTCTAAATTATTATCTATTTTTCAGGAGTAAATTTATTCATGAATGCTATGATATGCATAAGAGTAACTCTTTCAAAATTACTAAATCCGAATTTCATTTGAACTGGAGAAAGACAAAGTAGTTTTGTTAAGGTGATAGAAGAGAAAGTTCATTTTTGAAATGGTCATAAACATCTGGTTGTACACCATATTGGCATGGCCTCACCAGGCAGTACCTCCCTAATATAAACTGAGGAGGCCACTGAACAGGGTCAAGCGGACTAATAAATTTTTAAAAGCCAATATTTTTTACCCAAGCTTGGAATTTTTGTAGAGTGATGCTATCGAACAATACTGTAAGCTTCTCCTTCTTCCAAAATCCCCTAGATCTTGCAAAACGAAAATTACGAAGAAGTTTCTTCGGGAAGTATCACTGATGCTGTTCCACGTCTTCCCATAATATGCCACATATTAAACTCTTTCGGCAGGCGCCACTGTTTGCTACTTACTAAACTCTTAAGTTCCACTTACTTCTCTTCTTCCCACCACCTATTAAGAAAATTAGTCTCAAATTACTATTGATTATTTGTTGGAGAGACTAGAGCACAGGTAATGCGATGTTAAAGTTTAAGGTAGGCATGGGCAACCTTTCCTTAGTGATGGACCGCAATACGATTTAGGTATATTTCTTCGGGCCAATCCACCAAAATTTATATCCTATCTAACCCACAGTGAAACAGTTTATCCTCGTGTCAGGGATGTCAGGGGCAGATCCAGGAATATCAAAAGGGGGGGGGGGGGGTTCCAAGAAGTTGTAGGTGGGAGAACATGATGAGCACACCACGCGCCGCCCCCCCCCTCCCCGGACTTTTTTTTTAAATCTGACCAATATCATGGGCATTTTGAAACCATGTGCACTTGATATTAGGAGATATTCTGAGGTCAATAGTAATTACTTTTTACTATACAAAAATGCCTGAGTATAATATTGCTTTAAATAAAAGGTATTGGACTTTTTTGATGAAAGGGGGAATCCAGACCCCAGGATACACCCCCACCCCACCCTCCCCTGCACGTCTAGCTTATTACGATATTTTCAGTTTACAATCAGCCTTTTTCCCATTTAAGAAACAAATCCACCGTAATAATTTTTTAAGTAAAATGTTAATGTTGATTTTTCCTACAGTTACAGAATTTTTCTTACTTATGAGACACACCCACCTGAATAATGTCAATGTTAATCTTGGCGAAAGGGAAACAACAATGAAACAACCTATAGACACACACACACACACCCACACACACTCATTGATAACTAGGATATATGAATATGCAATGTCGTGACTGACAAGTAAGTCTATTACACAGTGCCTGCCCTCTAACTTACTTCAAATTTTATTATGTAATTCTCATATTGTAAAGTCAATTAATTCCTTCATGAAACACTCAAGATAAAATGTGAAACATGTATTCCTGAATTTGAGAATCTTGTAGCAGCCCTGATTGTGGTTGCGTTGCCAATTCATTAATGCAATTTCTTCATTATTAAAGCAAATATACGAACTTTTGGGAACTTATCATGATCTTAAATAACCGTGAATAGTTTGTTATTACATAAATATTACCTTTGGATTATTTAATATTCATTTTGGCAGTAATACAGCCGATAATATAATAGGTCCACCAATCACATTCCCCATTGCATACAGCCTTACTTCAACAAGTATTGCCAGGTAAAATTGCAAGTAAAAGAGCTAGGGTGGGATCGATTGAACTTTAGCTGACTGTACCATTGTACATGCACACTGTGGCTGTTGTGCATTGTGCTAGTTGAATACAGCCATATTTGAATGATGTGATGAAATGTACTGTGGTGTGATAATTATGTACTGTGGCAGTTCTGTACAAAGTTAGTTCCATACTGTGATAGCTATGAGCTATGATAGTGTACTGTACTATGATTAGATTGAGTGATTGTTTGTATACAGTACAACTGGATTCATAATTTTTTTTATGGGGAATAGCCCACCCGGGCACAGGTCATCGACCCACAACGGGGCCTGGGGGCGAAAAAAAAAATAGAGGCAAGGCAGATTGTAAAAGGATGGAAGCACAAAAAAAAGCAAGCCACAGTTTGGCTGTGTGAGGAAATAAGGAACTACTTTCGAGGGGTTATTCTAGTGTGAGCGACATACATACAGAAACGGCGGGCACCACGGGCAAGACGAGTGTTAGAGCCAATAGCCTTGCCGGCGGTACACAGGATGCCTAATCCACCGAACCTTACCCGTTAAATTACGAGTAGGAGAAAGAGAAGCAACATTGCGGCCTAGATCAATCTAGGACGTACGACACTGTATCTCGTGCTAGCAGGGCCGGTTTTAAGCCTATTTGACCAATTTAATCAAATTGGGCCCCGCGCCGCAAGGGGGCCCCGCACACACGTGTGTTAGTTTTAAACTGTATACGATATTGGTAAAAAAGCTAACGTTAGACACAAAATCATTGTTATTGTCATCAAAATAATAGATCCCAGTCACGTGCGAGAATTTTCTGTTTTGTCAAAAGTCCAAGGGAATTAACTCTGGTGTTGGTCCACACGCCCTGACTTTCATAATAATTTACAGGAGCGGGAAGGGTGCGAGCCAATCAGAACACAGTTTTCACTCTCTCCCAACGCTTGGACGGTGTAAGTGTGTCGGGTCTGTATTTTTGGCTGTTTTCAGGGGGGAATACGAGTGATAACGTTGTGCTGTGTATATCAGCATGTCCTGTAATAACTTGTAATAAAAAATCAAAACTTTTATACTGTTTTTAAACTTTTAGTATATCAAGTAATTAATGCTTTTTGGCTAAGGCGGGCATACTACACGAAATATAAAACATCAATCTTCGACTTTGTAGAGTAGAGGGCCCCACTATCAATTTTCTAATTGGGCCCCGCAATTCCTAGCACCGGCCCTGCGTGCTAGATGACATTAGAATGCTCGAGGCTCCTGGAGAGGTGTATAAATAGCACCAACAAGGCTACTACTACTACACACACTTTCATCCACCTGTCCTTCCACTGAACTTTTTTCACCCCTGTCACTAGAGATTTATGTATGTATGTACTATCGTGCACCAAAGTCGTGTCCACTACCCAACCACAGTGAGGATTCGAATAGCCTTAAGTCTGAAGTTTCGAAACAGCTGGGGGAAATGCTATGGTCGGCCAACAGATGTCGCCCACTGTAGTGTGGGGGGGGGGGGGGGATAGAGGAGGTGAGGGTTAGTCTAGTAACAGGCTGTGTGTAGGTGGAGCATAACATCGTGAATTCCGCAATCACTGATAACAATAAGAATGTCATGAAGATACATAGTTAATATCATTAAGCATGGTGAGACATGTGTAACGGGTAAATAAAAGCACTACAACGACCATATCTCTGCCGTTCATGGCTACGACGGTGAGACCGATGGGCACACCAGTAATTAATTCTCCTTGACTTCCAGTAATGGTAGTCACGGAGAATACACAAGTTGTTACCAAGGTTGGCGCCACCCACACCAGGGGAAGGAGATGATGTTGAACACTGAAATATGCAGAGGTCTCAATCCTACCATCGTCGTCACCAACAGGTAAGTCACATTAATTTGTCAGCATAGCCCATGTCGTCCTTATACTATTGCAGGGTGTCCCATGAGTGACAGCAGATATTTGTAGAGGTGAAAGAATATGTGATATTGAGCCACCACGTCTCTATCTCCATCCGTTTCCCTCTATCTATAATGAAAAGTGTAACCCTACTCAGAAAAAATAATGAATGGGCCCTCCAAACAAATTAAAGATGAGGTGCACCCCACCCAAATAAGGATGGGTCCTCCATTTCCTTTCGCCTTCTTTTCTCCACATCCTTTCCTCCCTCCCATCGCCTCAGTCACCCCAACCTACCACCCAATACCATGCAGTGGGGAGAAGGCCACACACTTTTTCTCCTCCTAAAAGTCTGTTCCGTTTAACCCACATTCTTTCACTACTAAACCTTCACCCCCTTTCCTATATTTCGCAATAGCTATCGGTATCTCCCGCCTCGACCGCCATTTGTATTGGTTGCCTTGAGTAATTTGTAAAATCCACCTCACTGCTAAACGTAAACCGAAAAATTCATATATGTATAGAAGTTTAATACTCAGAATCACATATTCTTTCACCTCTACAAATATCTGCTGTAATTAGTGGGACACCCTATTATAATTACATGACAGTTGCTATGTGAGCTCCTTAGTTAACTTCAACATAAAAATATGGTGTTTGATGTGCTATGCGTTTGCCACACGTTACCTTACTCGGTTATGTTACACCCCCAGTTGCAACCTGGGAGTTTGGGTTGGGTAATGTAGTATTTTGAGCAGAAATGGAATTCAAAACGACTCAATGAACATGAAGAAAAACGTTTTTATATAGCGAACCCTAACATAATGTAACCTATTACAGTTATATGTAATCTGGGACGAACATGTCGTAGCTGAAAATTGTCAAAGAAATATGTAAAGCAGTGAAAAACCATATATTTTGATTATCGGCGAGGCTAACTACCTATAAACAATTAATATTTGACGATTGGCGAAAGTCCTGGGAAAATGAACCAACAAGTCATAAGCTAAAAATGATCAAATCATCAGTTCATCCTTGGTCATCATCAAAACAATCCTCTCGACATCACGAAACTATTCTGAATCGTCTAAGAATTGGGCATATGCGATTGACGCATGGCCAACTCATGTCTTCCCCTAATGGAGCCCCACCTATATGCTCCAACTGCCGAACACAAATAACAGTCCAACATATTCTCATTGAATGCTCTAGTTATAATCGGTATCGAACAATGTGCTTCACTAACCCTACAATGTAAGATATTTTAGCAGAGACCCCAAAATTTTCCCTATGTTCAGTTTTGACCTTTTTGAAATACTGTAATAGGGTGTGTCATAGGAGGGAAGATCAGCTAAAACTAATGGCCCATCACTTTTTTGGTAGATTTTAGTGTATATAAACAGAAAATAATTTCAGTTTCAATATTTTGCAACCTTTTGCTAGGTAAATTTTAGCGTGAAAGTTATCGAAAATCTAACGTACAGCTGCATTAGTGCATTACAATTAAATAGTGAACATTTCTTTCTGACTTCATTCTTTAACAACCCAACTAACAATATTTTTTTCTGTTTCAGATTCTGATGCATTTATAAGTTGATAATATTTGCGATGGCTGCTTGTGTCAGGACGAGGAACCAAAAATCCAGCCATCTCAGTCACTATCTTGGGTCTGGGAGAGAGCTCCTGAAGTCGGAGTTGCCTACATTGAGAGATGCTTTGAGATACGGAGTTTTAATCAGGCAAATTAGTGAAAAGAACCAAAGAACTTCCACAAACAAAGACATTGCCAGTGATATGACCAAAGCTGTCTTGGCACAGTACACTCTGGCTAACGCTCAGTTCAAGCCTCTAGTCATAACAAGTCAGAAGAAGATTAGTGAGAGACTGCTTGCCAGTTGGGAAAAGGCAAGAGATATCTCTCTTGGGAGAGGAAAACTTGCAGTTAAGGACAGCTTTGCCAAGCAATTGGACCAGTTATTTGACATAATTACTTGCAAGTGCCCAATTGTTCTCTGTCCTGAGTTTGGATGCGATCGTGACTGTAAATCCGAGGCCCACATCTCCTGTACTTGCAAGCGTGAACTGAAGATTCCTGTGATCGAACTGGCATTTGTCAAAGCACAGAGAGAGAAGACTGGCAGTATAGGGGCTCTCATGATTTCTAGCCAAGATATTCCGGAGTCCAAGAGACAGGAGGCTGCCACAGAGAGACAGAAGAGGAGAAGAGTTGCCGAGGAAAAGAGACTTGAGAAGGTCCAGGGTGAGGTAAAAAAGGCCGATGATTGGAGTCAAGCTGATTCAGAGTTTAATGACTTCCCCATGGCTGATCCGAGTGCTGACCAGGAGAATGGTGACTTTGTCCCTAACCCAGAAAATAATGATCCCAAACCTTCCAGGCATAAGACTCGAAATAGGAAAGATATCCCGAGCATAGCTCTGGCCAGCATGCGACACCACACTGGTCTCAGAGAAACTACAGAGATAGCAACAGCTGCCTGGATTGACGGTGGTTTGATAACACCTGATGATGTTCACCTGGTGATAGATCATAACAAAGTAAGGAGAGCTCAGGAGAAACTTGTCAGTAACCTAGAAGAGGAATTTGGTAAGGGGATAAGAGAAAATGGAATCAATTGTTTGTTCTTTGATGGGAGAAGGGATGACACTAAAGTGTTCATGAAAGTTGGAGGTTCTGACAAGTTGTTCCCTGCCATGGTGAAGGAGGAACACTACTCCTGCTGCAGTGAACCAGGAGGGAAGTATTTGTGGCATTTCACTCCAGAGAAAGATGACATCAGGAAACCAGCTGAGATAGTGGCAGGTAACATTGTGAACTGGCTCAGAGAGAGGAACGTAGACCAGACCCTGCAGGCCATTGGAGGGGACAGCACCAACACGAACACAGGGTGGCAAGGGGGGGGGGGGTCATACAGTGGATAGAGCGGAAGATTGGGAGGAAGCTGGTCTGGATTGTTTGTGACCTTCACACCAACGAGTTGCCACTCAGACATCTGATCCAGGAGTTGGATGGCAAGACTCTTTCAAACAACAGATGGTCTGGTCCTCTTGGCAAGATGCTGGACTCTGCCACTGAGTTAGAAATAAATCCGAGCTTTGAAAAAGTCACAGTTGGCCCTCCACTCGTTGAGCTTGCACATACTGTCATTGACGACCTGAGTACTGACCAGTACTATGGTTACATGATTTGCAGTGCCATCAAAACTGGGGTCATGCCTGATAGACTTGCTTACCTGCAGGTAAGTCCAGTCTCACATTCTAGGTGGCTCACAACGGCTCTCAGGTTCTGCAGAATTTGGGTCGCTCATCATAAACTGAAAGGGAACCAGCTTCACAACCTGAGACTTATTGTCCAATTCATCGTGAGTGTCTACTTGCCAAATTGGTTCAACACCAAGGTCAAGTCATCGTTCTCCGAAGGTCCGAGGCATGTTCTCTTCCAGCTTGAGCTCCTGAGGAGTCAGCCAAGGAAGGTTGTTCAGATTGTGGAGCAGACTGTGAGGAGATATTCCTGGTATGCTCATCCCGAGGCAGTTCTGCAGACAATGCTCTGCAGTAAGGATGAGGAGGAGAGAAGAGTGGCGGTCAAAAAGATCTTGGATATGAGACTTATGAGAGGATCTGGGCATGACGAATCAGTTGGTGACGATTCCTTCAGGGTCAGGAAGACTCCTGAAGTCAATCTAGGTGCCAAGACTCTCACTGATCTCATAGATCTGGATAACATCCAGGCTGGCAGTGAGCCCCCCTCTTACCTGCAGCCTCACCAATGTTCAAGTCAGAGCTTTCCTGGACAACCCCATGCATGTCCCTGCCTGGCCCTCGCACACCCAGAGTATAGAGCGTTGTGTCCAGCAAGTGAGCGAGGCCAGCAGTCACGTGTACAGCCAGGAGAGGAGGGAAGGCTACATCCGAGCTCAGGTGGTCAGCAGGGAGGTGATGAGTAGAAACAGAAGCAAGAAAGACATGTTCTCTATGGTGTGCAGCAACACCGGGTCGTAGTAGTAAAACCGGTTTTTGTATTTGATGATTTTGTTTTCTAAAGGAATATTAAATTTAATAAATGTGTCAAGATCATTCGTTTCACTATTCTGGATCATTTTCATCCTAATAAATTAACCTGATACATTTACTTTACTTTAAATAAGCTATTTAGTGGTGTTGGTAAAAGGGTGGGAATACTGAATTGTCATAAGATTTCAAGTTAAAATTTACCTAGCAAAAAATGAAAACTTTTCAAATCTGAAGATATCACATGATTCTGCACATAGAACTACATCGTTAATACCATGAGCCGATTTTTCAAACTCAAAAAAAAAAAAAATTCGCCTCCATATGACACACCCTAATACTGTAATCTCCTCCAAAAAATATAACACTAAATTATAGAAACACAATTATATGTTGACTAATCCCTCTGGTCAGCCCTAGGAGAGACTCAAATGGGTGTCAGTGGTCTGGTTAAACTAAATCTTGATGATGATGATGATTATCGGCGAATATTCACTCTACAGTCGCAGGGGTGGTGGTGGAGGTTTCGGGGGGAGGGGGGTGGGGAGGATCCACTTGCAGTTTACTATGAATACATGAAATAGGAAGGGTTTCTTGGGCAGTTGATCCAAAAAGATTTACCAAAACGATATGTCAGAGTGATAATACTTAACCTTGGTGTTACTAATACCATTAATTTACTCTGGTATATAAAAGCCTGCATCAGTTACAACATAATATTACTCTTCCATTTCAGATATGCCTGCAGGACGAGCAAATTCGTCGGCAGTGATTGCTGAGCGAGGCCAAATCATCGGGATGTGGAGAGCCGGGGCAACTGTGCCGAACAATGCTGTCGAAGTGGGGAGGAGCCCCAAGACGATTAGGAGGTGGATCCGCCGGTGGGAGGAAGAGGGCTCAGTGAAGACGAAACTTAGAAGCGGGAGGACACGAGTAATGTCGGCAAGGATGGACGCCATGATCGTGGCAGCTGCAACGGCATATCCAATGCGAACATCAGTGGAGCATGCAAGAAATCTGGGCCTCAACTGCCATCACATGACGATAAGACGTCGACTTCATGAAGCCGGGATCGACTGCCATATTCCAGCTCACAAAGGGTGGCTAACACCTACTCACAAGGAGTGTCGACTCTGCTTTGCATTGGAACACCTTCCACAAAGAGAAGAATACTGGAGAACCATTATATTTTTCGATGAAACGGTGTTCAGGTCAGTGGGAGCCGAAGCATGGCAGTGCTGGTGGCACCCCAACACACGCTACCATGAGAAACACATTCAACATCGGTCAGTGAGTGGTAGGGTGTCAGTGTCATTCTGGGGGTGGATGTGGGCACACGGACCAGGTGAACTGGTCAATATCAATGGCCGGTTCACTGGTGAGCAGTATGTAGACATCCTGGAGCAAGTGCTAATTCCTACAGTCAGGGCTATGGCAGTTCCAGCCCCCCACACTATCAGGCTGGTTCATGACAACAGTCCCATTCATACCAGCAACATAGTGAAGGACTACCTCCAGGATCACCCTGAAATTGAGGTCATCGACTGGCCAACACCAGGATGTGATACTAATCCAATTGAACATATTTGGGCCATGAGGAAATGTGATTGGAATATTGGGGAGCAGCGAACCTGTGCAGCAATAGAGGCCAAAACTTACGACGTGTGGGAGAGTATACGTCGACGGCGAGGGGTGTGCCTGAAGCTGGTCGACTCCATCCCTAATCGCCTTGATGAAGTCCTGAATGCAATGGGTGGCTGGACCAAATACCAAGATGTGTGTATTGGTGTATTGTTTGGATTTTAGTATTGTTTGTAAATGCAATTAATATATATTAACTCACCTACAGTGTTATCTTAAATCCATGTCCTTAATGATGTCTTAAACTATATCACATGAAAATTCATAACACAGTAACTTAATAGCCACAAATTATGTATTGTGTGGTATACAATGATCTGTATGACACATCGTGGAATGTGTTGTCTTATAACACAATACAATTATATAGTTACAATTGCTACCATCATTGAAATGCTCATGATGTTCAGCACACAATATTATCGGTAACTGAGCACACTCCAAAATATATGAAGCTTGCTGGGTTAATTCAAGTTCATAATTTGATAGCATCAAATTACCGTCCCATTAGTCTCACGTCAATCATAGGCAAGTTGCTAGAGTCAATTATTGCTACGAAAATCAGAAGCCACCTTGAAACATTCAACTTAATTCATTCTTCTCAGCACGGGTTCACCCAGGGACGTTCTTGTCTCACAAATTTGCTTAGCTTTTTCTCAGAAGTATATGAAGCGGTAGATAATGATAAGTCACATGATATAATTTACTTAGATTTCAGTAAAGCATTCGATAGAGTCCCTCATGAGAGATTGATTAGGAAGGTAGAAGCACATGGAATAGGTGGATCATTATTAAAATGGATTAGGTCATGGTTAACTGGTAGGAAACAAAGAGTCAGCATAAATGGATTTAAGTCAGACTGGGGTGCGGTCAAAAGTGGAGTTCCCCAGGGATCTGTATTAGGCCCTCTGCTGTTTGTTATATTCATTAATGATCTTGATTTAGGTATAACTAGTAGGATTAGTAAATTTGCAAATGATACCAAAATGGGGAGAGTGATAAATTCAGACAGTGACTTTGAACACCTTCAAAGAGATCTAGATACCTTACATGAGTGGTCAGTAGACTGGCAAATGAATTTTAATGCTGATAAATGCAAGGTACTACAGATAGGGAAGACGAATACAAACGTTAAGTATAAACTAGGTAACACGGAAATAGAAAACTCAGATTGTGAAAAAGATCTAGGTGTATTTGTTGGCAACGACTTGAAACCTAGAAAACAATGTATTAGCGTTCGCAACAAGGCAAACAGGATTCTTGGGTTCATATCTAGGAGTGTGAGTAACAGAACTGCTGACGTTATCTTGAAACTTTACCTAGCATTAATGAGGCCACACATGGATTATGCGGTTCAATTCTGGTGTCCTTATTATAGAATGGACATAGATTCTTTGGAGAGAGTACAAAGAAGAATGACAAAAATGATCCATAATATTAGAAACCTTCCATATGAAGAAAGACTGAAAAGCTTAGGCTTGCATTCATTAGAGAGGCGTAGAGTTAGGGGAGATATGATAGAGGTGTTCAAGTGGGTAAGCGGGATTAACAAGGGTAAAATGGAAGATGTTCTGAAGCTCAGTAATAACGAAATAACTAGAACAAATGGCTTTAAATTAGATAAATTCCGATTCAGAAAGGATATAGGCAAGCACTGGTTTGGTAATAGAGTTGTGGATATGTGGAATAGGCTACCGAGTGCTATAGTAGGATCGGGGACGCTAGGGAGCTTCAAGACGAAGTTGGATAGGCACATGGAAGTGCTGGGATGGGTGTGAAAGGGATCTGCCCTGTATGGGCCAGTCGGCCTCCTGCAGTATCCCACTTTCTTATGTTCTTATGTATGCTGGGAGTAAATCTATTCAAGATGACTATTTTTACTGGGAGTTTTAAGCCCTTTATTATACATTCTAATACATGTATACGTAAATAGTCAATCACACTTCCTTTTAAATTAGTTAGTAAATACATTTACCATTAGCAGCATGTCCATCACCACCAACAACAATTCCAATAGGATTTAAAGCATCTGATGGACCTTCCATTAAACATTAGTTAAAGATTACTTATCATAGTTCAGCTTCAGTATCAAATAATAATTAGTATTTTTTCTGTTAAGGAACACTGATACCTGAGCAGTGATTGACCACTATGCACAAGGTTGAATGAGATTAAACTGAGTTTGGGTCCCAGAGGAAAAAGTCTGGTTCAAAAAACAGAACACGTAATAAAATATTGCAACAAACATTTCCCACGATGAAGAAAACAAGATGAAATAAATACTGTATGGCAATAAAGTTAAGAGAAAGATAACATAGCAACTAACCTGTTACTGGAAGTGCAGTAGAAACAAGGCGCCCAGCAGCTGAAGTGGTTGATACAGACAACATGAGATGCGTTTAGTTGATGTAGCCTTTTAGCCTTCAGAAAGGTTATAAAGGGGTTTCTCAGCCAAGTTATACATCTGGAATGATGTATAACTTAGGTGAGGAAATTAAGTTGAACATGAGGATGATTACTGATAACTTTGTCAATAAATTGTGCTAGGATAGTCACAAGATCTATTAAAGAATGTTAAAACATTAGTTTTTGCCTTTAATTTAAGTTCCAGATAAAAGTATGGGTAAAGCTGTAGTATACAACTAACGCCTGAAAGACCTCATTGATTTTGCTCATTTTTGCGCGTTTGTTTTAATGCTGATATTGAATAATGAATGTGATAGAGAAATGTGTGCCATAAACTTAACCAAACCTCACCTAACCTAACAAATACGTATCTCAATTTACCTAACCAACCTAACCTAACCCAGTTTTATTTCCCATTTCCAAATATAGTATGAAAATAAATTGTCTGAAACAAACAGGAAAACGCTACTGCAAATTTAATTGTGTTCAAAGTAAATGCTGGGTTTATTTACCTTTTCACAGATTAGGTAAGGTTAGGTAGGTTACACAAGGTTAGGTAAGGTTAGGTCAGGCTCTAATCGGTTCTGTGCATTTTCATAACATATTCTAACTTAATATCATTCAAACAATTTCTTCTAAAAATTTGGTGCAATTCCATAAAGTCCTTCTGGTGCTTACCGTCTCCTATAACATTACCATTTTGTGTACTTTTGAAATGAGTCTTGGTTCATGGGTTATATTCTTCTCTGCTTGCTTTTCAAAATATGCTTTAAACTTGTGTCACGCTTACTAGAAATATCTACTTCCATTTTCTTGTTCTTTGAGATGTAATGAAACTTCATGTCTTTATTGCTGTTCTTATATATGCTGCACACAACAAACCAGTGATGCCCGTTCCTTCTCGCCATGTTTGTGTCATTGTCATGTCAGTCACCACGCCCAACGGCCAAGTCAAAACAAACAGCCGACACAACTTTTCCCGCCATTTAATCAGTGCCAGGCGAATGCACTATGGGGATCTACATTAAGTAGCTTTACAACGACGCGCTTCCTCCTATATGCTTTCCTTGAACTAACCTCACAGAGTAGCCAGGTTGTTTACTGTATTACACATTAATAGTTGCCCCTCGTGTAACTAGGATGACCGACCCTAGGGTCAACAAGGCCTGAATTTGTTTAAGTTGTAGAAGCTGTCGCCAGCAAACAACCACAGCCTGAGTTAACGAGCTGTATGACCCAGTGTCAAGGAATAGTATGAGAAGACCGGACAATTCGCCAACTGCACTGGCTAACCATTACCCCGGAATACGATCAGCAAATCGATTGGCATTCAGGTTCCCAATTACTGTCGGGTAGACAGAGGCAAATGGCGTAAAGAAACGTGCCCATAGTTTCACCCTCAGAGACACGGGATACACTTAGGTTTAGGGGTGAGATAGGTAAACACTGGTTTGGAAATATAGGAGTGGACGAGTGGAACAAATTACCGAACTTCATCTTTAACTCGAACAAGCTGGGTAGCTTCAAATATAGCGATAGGGGTTGGGTGTAAACGGGGCTGCCTAGCATGGATTAATAGGCCTGTTGCAGTTTTCTCCATTCCTAAGTTCTACACACTGCAGGTCTGAGACGGTGAGGAACAACAGCACGTCAGGAAACCAGGGTGGTGACTGGTGAGTGACTCGTCTCACAGCTACAGATAGGCCTACCAACTAACCTCACAGAGTTGCCAGGTTGTTTATTACACACTACAAGGATGTGGAAAACATTGACGCAAATAATACATAATTTACAATACAACAATATACTATATATCCTACAAAAATACATATCACAACCAAACATAATATGAACATAACATAACATAGCATAACATATGTAAGATGAAAAGAATAAACAAACATATACTGAAATACTCGTTCCTTGAATGAGCTGACTACCTAGTTCCCATCACACTGGTAACCAGTCATGGAAGCTGGTAAGCGGCGAAAGGGATTCGTAACAATGTCAATACCAATAGCAATATCAAGATCACCAGTAATCTCGCCTTGGCGGAAACCATACTGGTGATCCGGCAAAAGAGAAAGATGCTCTAGGTTAAGGAGAAAATGAGAGCAATGGGGCAATTAGAGAGATTAGAATGGCCATCCTTCTTTGGGATGGGCTGAACCAATGCATGCTTCCAAGAAGAGGAAAAATTTGGGTTTTGAGGCAAAGGCGAAAGATGCGAGCAGGCACAGGGGCCAGAACCTCAGTGCACTCCCACAGAACATGAGGGGTATTCTGTCTGGTCCAATCGCCAGATTGGATAACACACCAGCAATCCTGCGATTGGAGAATATAAGTAAGTGCATAGGTTCAGTAGGAGGAGCAGGAGTAGGAGGAGTAAAGTTGGAATCGTCTAGTGTGGAGTTAGATAAAAATATGGTGCTAAGAAGTTTGAATTTATCAAAGGGAGAGTTGGTTAGAATTATCAAGTCGGAAAAGAGGGAGTGCAGAAGTTACTACCGATGTTTTTGGTTAAGGGCCAGAAAGATTTACTAACTGAAAAGTTAGTCAAGTCAGTGGCCTTTTTTAAAAATATAATTCAGCTTGGTCCTAAGCAAGAGAACAGGAGCAATCAAACCATGATTGTAATGTGAAAGTTTTGGTAGAAGATGTGATAAATGCACTTATGCCACCCTGTATAACCCCAGCAAAGCCGTCAGCACATACCGAGGCGTCCCGAGTGGAAAAGCAACATTCATCCCAGGGAAAGTCGGAGAAAAATTCTCGCAAGGATTGCCAGTTTGCCCTCCGATAGTGCCATAGTTGGCGTATAGAGGAAGTGGGGGAGGTGGTCGCTCCCACTTTGATTTAATAAAAATAAGATTGTGATCAGAAGACCCCCAAAGGGAGCGGAAATTGTGTAGGATAGTGTAAAACGAAGATTAAGAATGTTCGCAAGTTGGTCTTCTCAATCTGGAACACGTGTAGGGTGTTTAATTATTTGTTCCAGATCATTAAGTAAGGAAAAAGAGAATGCCTCAGCTCTACCTGGGTCAATCAATCAATCATTACTTGTGCCAATACGGATCTGTGCAGCATCTCTGAATGGGGAGGCAGAAACTTGGTTAAATTCAATAGTAATATAAATCGGTATTTATTTACCAATTATACTTTCTAAATTAGATGATCTCCCACCAATTACATTTCAGGACGCTATCATTCTACCAAATTTTGAAATAGATATGCTAGGCCTCACCATCTCCTCCAATATGTCATGGAAATCACACATCCTTAACATAGCTAAAGCTGCCTCCCGAAAGTTGGGAATGTTGTACAGATGCCGTAGTTACTTTACTCCAGAACAGTTGCCGACGAATTTGCTCGTCCTGCAGGCATATCTGAAATGGCAGAGTAATATTATGTTGTGGTAACTGATGCAGGCTTCTATATACTAGAGTAAATTAATGGTATTAGTAACACCTACGTTAAGTATTATTACTCTGACATAACGTTTTGGTAAATCTTTTTGGATCAACTGCTCAAGAAACCCTTCCTATTTCATGTATTCATAGTGAACTGCATGTGGATCCTCACCCCCCCCCCCCCCCCCGCAAACCTCCACCACCACCCCTGCAACTGTAGAGTGAACATTCGTCGATAATCATCATCAAGATTTAGTTTAACCAGACCACTGACACCCATATGCTAGGGCTGGCCAGAGGGATTACTTAACATATATTTGTGTTTCTATAATTTAGTGTTATATTGTTTGGAGGAGATTACAGTATTTCAAAAAGGTCAAAACTGAATTTAGGGAAAATTTTTGGGTCTCTGCTAAAATATCTTACATTGTAGGGTTAGTGAAGCACATTGTTCGATACTGATTATAAATAGAGCATTCAATGAGAATATGTTGGACTGTTATTTGTGTTTGGCAGTTGGAGCATATAGGTGGGGCTCCATTAGGGGAAGACCTGAGTTGTCCATGCGTCAATGGCATATGCCCAATTCTTAGACGATTCAGAATAGTTTCGTGATAACGAGAGGATTGATTTGATGGTGACCAAGGATGAACTGATGATTTGATCATTTTTAGCTTATGACTTGTTGGTTCATTTTCCTAGAACTTTTGCCAATCATCAAATATTAATTGTTGATAGATAGTTAGCCTCGCCGATAATCAAAAAATATGGTTTTCCACTGCTTTACATATTTCTTTGACAATTTTCAGCTATGACATGTTCGTCCCAGATTACATATAATTGTAATAGGTTACATTACGTTAGGTTTCGTTATATAAAAACGTTTTCTATACATATGGATTTTTCGGTTTAAGTTTAGCCGTGAGGTGTATTTTACAAATTAAGCAAGGCAACCATTACAAATGGCAGAGTCGAGGCGGGAGATACAGATAACGATAGCGAAATATAGGAAAGGGGGAAGAAGGTTTAGTAGTGAAAGAATGTGGGTTAAACGGAACAGACTTTTAGGAGTAGAGAAAGTGTGTGGCATGGTATTGGGTGGTTGGTTGGGGTGACTGGGGCGATGTGAGGGAGGAAAGGATGTGGAGAAAAGAAGGCGAAAGGAAATGGAGGACCCATCCCTATTTAGGTGGGGTGCACCTCATCTTTAATTTGTTTGGAGGGCCCATTCATTATTTTTTCTGAGTAGGGTTACACTTTTTATTATAGATAGAGGGAAACGGATGGAGATAGAGACGTGGTGGCTATGATTTTTGGTTGGGGTAGGGGGGTGGCCATGGGTGTTGCTTGTTATTTTTCCACATATCTTAATCCGGCTCAAGTTACGTGGGATTGACCTTTGTTGTAAGGGTTTTAATTCTAAATACATGGGGGAGGAGCCATGTCGTCGGTTCTGTGAGTGTTCATTACAGTAGTCCAATTCGTCGCCATGGGTAGAATAGGGGGAGGGGGGTTGGGGAATGCAGGGGAAGGTAATGTGATGGGATGGAAGGGAAGAGGTGGGGGTGGGAGGAGTGGAGTGGGGGGATGGTAGACAGGGAGTGTGGGGAGAAAATAAGTATTCGATTAGTGTTTAGGTGTGGTAACCCACGATGCTCAAACTATGAGGTTTAATAGTTGGGTGAGTAGAGGCGGGTGGGGGGGGGGGGGGAGCTAGGCGCGGAGTTGGAACTCGTGAACGTATGATGTTGTTTAATGCAAGCTATGGAATAATACAGTATCTTCAAATGGGTTTTCACGCTATTAATAGGCCTTATGTTTTCCACCAATAAGGATTACAACAGCACACAATATGGCTGAAATTTTTACAACCCATCTCACGCCTAAAGTAAACCGAAAAAATGCTTATGTGTATAGAAGATTTTCAACTCAATATCACATATTCTTTCACCTCTACAAATATCTGCTGTCACTCATGGGACACCCTGCACTAGTATAAGGACGACATGGGCTATGCTGACAAATTAATGTGACTTACCTGTTGGTGACGACGATGGTAGGAATGAGACCTCGGCATGTTTCAGTGTTCGACATCACTTCCTTCCCCTGGTGTGGGTGGTGCCAACCTTGGTAACAACTTGTGTGCCCATCAGTCGCACCGTCGTAGCCATGAACTGCAGAGATATGGTCGTTGTAGTGCTTTTATTTACCGGTTACACATCTCTCACCATGCTTAATGATATTAACTATCTTCATGACATTCTTATTGTTATCAGTGATTGCGGAATTTACGATGTTATGCTCCACCTACACACAGCCTGTTACTATACTAACCCCCACCTCCTCTATCCCCCCCCCCCCCCCACACACTACAGTAGACGACATCTGTCGGCCGACCATAGCATTTCCCCCAGCTGTTTCGAAACTTCAGACTCAAGGCTATTCGAATCCTCACTGTAGATGGGTGGTGGACACGACTTTGATGCACTATAGTACTATACATTTATCTCAAGGAAGTATAATGCAACATTTAGTATCATCTGGAAAAGTACAATAGCATGGTGGTAATAAGAACATCTCTTAAGGTTACCGCGGTTATCACTTCAATATTTATTTATTTTATTTATTTATTATTTTTTATTATTATTGTTACGAGTTGGGGATTTAGAATATAGTTAAAAGTCTACCCAGATCCCAACAGGAAACAACAATAAAAAACAAAGACAATCGGACTATAAAAGGGTAGACAAAGGATGAGCGTTTTTGTTGTGTATAATAAAGTACCATAAATTCCTTAACAAAATATTCAGCTTTCTATAATTTACCCTTAACCATACTTAACCTAAACATACGCAACATTGGCTTAACAGTATATACATATTTATACAACATACAACAATTTGAAGCACGTGGAAGCTGGGAGGCAACATAGGATAACAAATACTTAAGTGCAGTGCTGAGATGGCTGACGAGTAAGGCTGAGTATTGGAGAAGATGGTAGGTAGTCACTGTGCCGTAGGTTTCCAGGATAGGTGATCCTAGTGTGGTCACTTCCCAGAGTGAACTGAACTCTCCTCGATCTGGAGCTGATGAGGAAGACTAGGAGGAGGTGACGCAACAACCAAGATATGGAGAAGGGAAACCCAGGAGTGGTAACTAAGACTAGTCATACTCGGGTTTCATCCCTAGATGGCGTTGCTCGTGGTGCTGGGTAGGTAGATCAGGACAATAGATGGCGTGGTTGGTAGTGCTGGGTAGGAAAATCATGACAATTGATGGCGTGGTTCGTAACAATCTATAAAAGGACCAACACATTATTATTATTATTATTATTATTATTACATTTTCGCCCCCCAGGCCAGATATGGGTCAGTGACCTGTGCCCGGGTGGGCATATCCCCGTAAAAAAAAAAAAAATTATTGAAGACACTGCTGCTCATGTGCAACAACAAGTGTCTTTTGCTTTATGATAACTGCAATTTTGTTATCTTTTCATTCCTCCGTGAAAAAACTTTAGTAAGTGATGTAATCAAATTTGGTGATCCCAAGGTATGTCTGTAATCTTTTGGGTGTAACTTATGTGTGCCAGATATGGGAAATTATCCATCATTTGCACCTTTTGCCTGCTGCTCAACCTTCTTTATGCTTTTCACATAACTGTCAAATACAAAGTGTACTTCACGTGCCTTTGCACTGCATATGATTTTCAGGACCAGTTCTGCTACATTTCCAAAAGTGAGAGGCAAGTCATAGGAGAGTGACTGGAATATAAACATGGCATCATAAAAAACTGTATTAACTGTTGTTGACTCTGTGTGTGTGTAATCAAATCTGCAAGGTGTTTAGAGCGTTTGTATTTTGGTGTCTTTTTCATCGTGCCATACATACTGGCTAAAGAGAAGGGAACTGGGGTAAGTGGAAAAAGAAACATCTTTTCAAGCGCAATCTTTCTGGTACAAGCAAGATAGACTAATCTACCCAGCAAGTCCTGTGTTGTCTTCAGCACAACAACCTTTTCATCTTTTCCTCGTACTTTGCACTTGATAGCAGCACTGTCAAAGTTTCTCACAATTCTTCTCTGCAGTGGTCTTTCTAGCCATGTAGGATCTTTTAAGTATTCTTGGAATAACTCATCTTTTCATTTGTTTCCCAAAACAAAGAGATTTAGCAAGTCCTCTTTCACTTCATCTCGCATTTTGCTAGGTAGTGCAGATTGGTGTCCTCGAGCAGGGACTCGACAAAAGGATTCATAGTCTCAATCATTTTGGAAATGCTTTCCAAGCTTCTTTGAAATTTACTCACCTTTGACTTTCCTAGTTCATGGCTTGGATTCTTCTTCTTCTTTATTGCTGCTTTTCAAACAGTTGCCTATGGCGCTTCTGGCTGATCTAGTAACTGTCCAGCGTCTGGTTGCTCCTTGACTTTAATGGAAAGCGGTGATTCCAGTTTGTCGTAAATATCCCATACCATTTGATGTAGTGCTTTGTATAAAATGACTGTGATACGTGCAATCGATTCGTACCATGGAATTGTATATTTGGCCAACGTTGGTCGAAAACTTGCCAGAATTGGGCAATATTGGGCACTTCATTAAATGATGTAAAAAACATCCTATATTTCTGATTCAGTGCCCTTTAAACAAAGACGTACATCATCAAAACATCAAAATGCGGACAAAGATAATTTAGCCAAATATGGTACAATTTGGCTGAAAAGTGGCCAAAATGGCAATTTTGTCTCATGTGGGGTCAATATACCGGCTTTGTTTTTGTTAACCAACACCGTTTTTACACAGAGTAAGCTTGTCAAACCATCCATATCTAAAATTCTGATTAAAGCTGTCTGTTTCTCTGAGTATTTCGTTAGGTCATTCACCACTCTATTCGCATCCCCCCCCCCCCCCCAATCCATCCTCCTCTTACACACTGTTAGGTTCTGAATAATAAGTTCTATATACAGGAGAGAACACAAACACCTGTATAGTTTTGTAGGTTCGGTTTACTGGATAAGAGTATGTACACAAAGGAGAGCAGCGCTCTCCCCGGCTAGGCTCTTTGGTCAACTGCTATAGACGACGTATGGCAAGTGATACATTAGCAGCTTCCATACGTCGCCAGGCACATTAATTAAGCATGTGGGATATGGTAATAACATTGCCACACGCTGCTAGCTAGGCTGAATAGATAATACATAAATGGAGCACATACATAATATACATACATGATATAATCCAGCATACATAATATACATACACCTCCCTCCCCCCTATACGCTCATAGCAAAGTCTTGAGCGGACCTTTTCTTTTGGATCCGTTCTGAGCGTCGAGGGACTTCATCACTGGGAAGGGTATGGGACTCAACACTGGTGGCGGGGCCAGCAGAAGGCATTGTTATGGGTCGGAGAAAACGGCGGTTCCTCCACCACACACGGCCACTGGGTAACCGCACCTGGTAGTCCCGTGACCTGCCGAGACCCTACTTTGTCCCAACGTAGGGAGGTCGGGTCCTGAACACGGACTTGGGTGCCGACACTCAACCTGGGGAGAGAACGGGCGTGGTCGTTGTAGCGGGCGACGACGTCCTGAACACGTTCGGCGGCTCGGCGATCACAATCCTCTGTCTTGGCCTGCCACTCCTTGGAGAAGGATTGAGGGTGAGCAGGGACACAAGAACGAAGGGGGCGTCCATACAAAACCTGGGCAGGGGAGCGTCCGGTGTAGTTAGGTGTGTTGCGGAGTTCAAGAAGACCCCTCTCGAAGGCCTCGCAGTCAATGTTCCCAGAAGGGGCCACCTTAGGGATGAGGTGCTTCAGGGATTTGACAGCAGCCTCAGCGTGGCCGTTGGACTGCGGGTAATGGGGCGATGACAACACATGCCGGACTCCCCATCGGTCAAGGAACACAGCAAAGTCCCGGCTTGTGAACTGAGGCCCTCCGTCGGTTCGCAGGCGTACAGGAACGCCCACGTCGCGGAAGTAGTGGCGGAACTTGCTGATGGTGGCGGCAGACGTCGTGTCATTACCGCACTTGATGACAACCGGCCAACCAGAGAGACGGTCGACGATAACGAGGAAGGACTTTCCTGACACACAGAAAAAGTCGGCCGACACAGACTCAAAGGGGCGGGTGGGGTTGTCGTCACTCATAAAGGGTTCCTGCTGCTGGCTGGGTTGTAATACGTGGCGGGGCTTACACACCTGGACAGCATTGGAGATGTCGGGGTCGATGCCAGGCCGGAACACAGTCTGTCTTGCACGCCGTTTGGTGGCCTCGGCTCCACAGTGACTGTCGTGGAGGCGAGCCAAGGCGTGGAGACTTGAAGCAGCAGGGACAACTACCGAAGGAGAGGTGTCGCTGGCCAGAGGTAGGGGTAGGGCGGCAGCAGGGTAGTTGCTGCTCCCTTCGTGCACCCTGTTGGCGTGTTTTACCTCGAGAATCGGTGTTGGGAAGTCCTGGGAGATGATGGCCAACTCTTGGCAATGTCTGTAGGACAGCAAAGGAGTCGGGACGCCATTATGCACATCATTCCAGGCTTGACACGACCTGTTGCCAAAGGTGACGTGTGCATAGAGTGAACCTAGGGCCGGGGTCATCTGTGAACCGTCTGCCGTAAAGCGGAGATCCTTGGGGGGCGGTCCTAGATCACTTGGAGAGAGCCCCAAGCATTGCAAATGCTGGGGACCGATGACTGTAGCATCAGCGCCGGTGTCGGGCAACATCTGAAGACGGGATGACACACCGCCGTAGGTCACAATGACACTGATGTACTGGGGGACTTTGGTCCTGGGACGCTGGGGGGAGCACACATTCCTAATGTGGCTCGAGCGTTGTCAAGAGTCGTCGTGCCTCTGATTGGAAGACTGTGGGCGGCCCTCTCTGGTGGAAGGGGGCTGAAGCTTCCGCCGACGCGGTCCTTTGGGTTTGTTGGAAGGGCAACACTTGTCATAGTGGCCCAGACGACCACACACATTGCACTGGATGCGTTTGGCTGGGCACCGTACTGTGAGTGACCAGTGGCCCTTACGGTCACAACTGTTGCAGGTAGACTGAGCAGCTGGACACACCTGTGTTCCGTGCTGCTTACCACAGTTGTTGCAAAATAAACCGGGCGTGGACGTGGTGGGCGAAGGCGTAGGAACAGACTTCTTGTCCTTCTTGTACCAGGACACAGCGCGTACAGCTGTAGGGGGAGCACGGATGGCAGAGGTGGCACACCTGGCAGCCTCATAGGAGCGACATATCGTCGACACATCCTTAAGAGAAGAGGAAGAGTCGATGGAGGTGAGGCGTTGGACAAGTTCCTCGTCCTTAACACCCATCAGGATCACCTGCTTCAACTGGGTCTCCTCGCACTGCTGGTGGTGGCCTGGACATATATCTACCTCTTCCGAGGCGCTCTTGAGTCGTACGTAAAAGGCATCAAAAGACTCACCCTCCATCTGTCTGCAGCTAAACAATTCCCTCCTGTGCAGATCTTCATTCTGCTGTCCTTTGATGTGCCGTTGTAGAACGTCCAGTACCTCCTCTACAGACAGCGAAGAGGTTGGGGGTACCTGCAACGTATGTTCCAAGACACGCTGAATTTCCAAGGACAGGCACATACGCAGCTGGATGAGTTGTTTAGGCTGTGACAAACTCTGGAGATCCACCATTGTAGAATAATCAGTCCACCGTCGCCGCCATTCACGAAAAGTCTGGAAATTCACATCAGGCTTCAAGATGGGCGGTGTTTGAGCTGCTGCTTTAGGTGGGGCTGGGGGGCGTGAAGGAAGCATGGATGAGGTATCTGAACCAGTCAGTACCGAGGCAGTGTTAGAGCCAGGGGCTTGGTTAACAGTGAGGCGAGATATCAAGGCTTCAAACCGTTCACTGTCTTCCAATCTCCGTTGGTGGTCTCATTCTGCCTCTGCTTGCCTTCTGTGCTCATCCGCCAAACGTCTGTGAGCTTCATCCTCGCGTTTCTCATCTCTCATAAACTTCAGTAAAGCAATTTTCTCTGGAGACAATGCTGAATATTGAGGTGAGGGACTGCGCGATGTTGTGGGGGCTGGAGCGTCGTGGCCGGCCTGGTCATCCATCTCTGCGGGGCTATCATCCGCCTATCTCATCCAGACGCTGGGTCCACGGCTACGTAAGGCGTGAGACATAACTACTTCATCTGTGTACTATGTCTTAAATCAGTATTGACCGGTCAGCCTGTCGTATCAACAAGATTTCAGACAAAAAATTAATTAAATACACAGATAAGTAGGTTATATATATAAAATATATATAAAGAAGCCGCGCGGTCAGCGAGTGTTAGTACGTGTATGTGTGTGTGCGCGAGGGCGGTGAGAGCGGTCTCCTCGAGCTGTGAAGGGGTGTGGAGACGACGCTGTGAGGGGGTGGAGGGAGAGGCGCGGCGACTCCCAGTCAGTCCAGTTACCCTCAGGACGCGGTCAGAGGAGGGTGCACTGAACTCTACTCCCCACAAATGCCCAGAACGTGCCGTATACCTTGGAAATCCTTTAGAACAAGGTCACACATGAATGGCACGAAACACACAATGCACTAAACACTTCACAGAAAATCACTGTCACTGACACTGCTCAAAGTTGCTAAATTCTTCGAGGAGGGGTGGCGCGCGGGAGTTGACCCAAGGCCGGCTTTCCATAGACTTTGCACTATCACTCGTAATTATCCAGTAAGATCGGTTCACTGCGCCATGTTAGGTTCTGAATAATAAGTTCTATATACAGGAGAGAACACAAACACCTGTATAGTTTTGTAGGTTCGGTTTACTGGATAAGAGTATGTACAAAAAGGAGAGCAGCGCTCTCCCCGGCTAGGCTCTTTGGTCAACTGCTATAGACGACGTATGGCAACTGATACATTAGCAGCTTCCATACGTCGCCAGGCACATTAATTAAGCATGTGGGATATGGTAATAACATTGCCACACGCTGCTAGCTAGGCTGAATAAATAATACATAAATGGAGCACATACATAATATACATACATGATATAATCCAGCATACATAATATACATACACACACTATGGTGCAACATCTATTTAGTAGAAAAGAATTTCTTCTGCTGCTTCGTTGTCCTGAACCTCAGGTGTTTCGGAGTAACATTGTGGCTGGTTGAGGGAACGAACTTTTGTGCACGACTGTACAGTTGCCTAGAGTAATCTTATCAATGAATCGTAGTCGTCTTGTAACGATGGAGGTTCGCAATAATGATAAGTAGATGTTGGAATATATACTCTGTGTAAACAATACACACACATATATACCTCTAATAAGGAAAAATACCAATGTAATTGATAAAGGTTTACAAATAAAACGTATCGAGAAAATTTGTGTAATTCGTGATTATCATACACCAGGAAACTTCTTCATACAGGTTTCGTAAGAATTAAATAACCTGCTCCTAGGGATCTGAAGTGTTGTATAATTATTACTGTGAACGTTTATGATTCTACTATCCGTGTAAATCTGGTAATTGGTTTACATAACTGACACAAGTCTCCATAATCGTGGCCTGATATTTATTACCCACTTTTTAAATCAGTACATACAGTATATATATTCTACTGTATTATTTCCGTTGATATCTAATAATTATATATAAGCATCTTATGTGCCCATTTTTTTTATTATACCATCTAAGTTAAATGAACTATAGATAAACCTTAAGTATACTTTTACTTTTATCCTTTTCGCCGCTGATCGGCTTATTAGCCACTTGGGCAGTCGGTCACGTCTCTGTTACGCATTGTTGGCAAGTTCTGGGCTCCTGAATATATCGGAACCTGCTCCAGTGTCGGTCAAGTCTGGCCTAGAATGAGCTCACACTCGGTGCCGTTACACCACTCTCTAACAGACTGTTACAAGAGCTTACAATTCTTACTCCGAAAAAGTTTGCCCTCTCAGTTTTCTGGATTTGTGGCTTCTTCAATCTTGAGCTGTGACCCCTTGTGGGGCGGACGTCCGCCAGCTCCAGGTATGCATGTACAGTCGAGAGTGACAGTTTTGCAAAAGTTTTCAAAATCTAATTGCTTGGGTTGGATTATTTGTCTATCGGCCACGCTAATTCCGAATATGTTTGAGTTTTTTACATCATTGCATTAAAAGGTTTGTGGATACTTTTGGGTTTGGCATGAAAAACGCGAAAAAACTGTAAATAATAAAGGGACTGGCAATGTGGCACAACCTGTTAAAATCAAGTTATTGAATTGGATTATTCGACTACTGTGTACACTGGTTCATAATATGCTATTGTTTTACAACTCAATGCGCTACAAATTATGCCGATATTTTTGCTGCAAGTCACCACATACGTATATTTCGAAAACCAGGGCCCAATATTACCCACGGCGTGGATAGATTCCGTGGAATGAATTCAGGACATTCCCGCTCATGGAACATTACCAAACTCCGTATATGTGCCAATGGCAGGCCAATGGCAATATTTACAAAGTTTATTGAGGCTCCCTGGACGGGAATGCCCTGAATTTATTCCACGGAATCTATTCACGCCGTTGGTAATATTCGTCCCAGGACTGATCAACGAATTCAGCCCAAGTAGCTTGACTTGGACAGTTAAGGACAAAATCTCAGTCCGTACTTTTGAATAAAATATTGTTCAATAGGTGGTGATATTGAAGTGCTGAAAGTTGTTTTTTCTGTGTTGTTTTGCAGTTAGTTCAAAGGGCCGCCACCAAGATGGGTCGTCCTAAGATTAGCAACACTCAGCTGCGCCAGGGTAACGATAAGGTGTTCGGGGTTCGGATGCCTCTGCCATCTAACAAGTTGCCTCTGAACAAGGAAGTTGAAAGTGCCCTGGCTTATGAAGCAGAAAACGAGAGGTTAAGGAGAAGAACAAATGCTTTTGATTATATGGATGCCACCAACAAGGTGACTGAGAAGGTACTGGATGTGTATAGGAAGGCCACTGTCCCCACTATCTCTGAAATCAGGGTGAAAATGAGAGCCCACGACCTGTGGAGGATGCGGAGGGAGACGATGACGATGAAGGGAAATGGACAGAAACAGAAAAGGAAGAAAACGAAGAACGGGAAGCTGAAGATGAGCCTCGAACCTCATCTTCAGCTTCCCGTTCTTCGTTTTCTTCCTTTTCTGTTTCTGTCTATTTCCCTTCATCATCATCGTCTCCCTCCGCATCCTCCACAGGTCGTGGACTCTCATTTTCACCCTGATTTCAGAGATAGTGGGGACAGTGGCCTTCCTATACACATCCAGTACCTTCTCAGTCACCTTGTTGGTGGCATCCATATAATCAAAAGCATTTGTTCTTCTCCTTAACCTCTCGTTTTCTGCTTCATAAGCCAGGGCACTTCCAACTTCCTTGTTCAGAGGCAACTTGTTAGATGGCAGAGGCATCCGAACCCCGAACACCTTATCCTTACCCTGGCGCAGCTGAGTGTTGCTAATCTTAGGACGACCCATCTTGGTGGCGGCCCTTTGAACTAACTGCAAAACAACACAGAAAAAACAACTTTCAGCACTTCAATATCACCACCTATTGAACAATATTTTATTCAAAAGTACGGACTGAGATTTTGTCCTTAACTGTCCAAGTCAAGCTACTTGGGCTGAATCGTTGATCAGTCCTGGGACGAATATTACCAACGGCGTGAATAGATTCCGTGGAATAAATTCAGGGCATTCCCGTCCAGGGAGCCTCAGCAAACTCTGTAAATATTGCCATTGGCCTGCCATTGGCACATATACGGAGTTTGGTAATGTTCCATGAGCGGGAATGTCCTGAATTCATTCCACGGAATCTATCCACGCCGTTGGTAATATTGGGCCCTGGTTTTCGAAATATACGTATGTGGTGACTTGCAGCAAAAATATCGGCATAATTTGTAGCGCATTGAGTTGTAAAACAATAGCATATTATGAACCAGTGTACACAGTAGTCGAATAATCCAATTCAATAACTTGATTTTAACAGGTTGTGCCACATTGCCAGTCCCTTTATTATTTACAGTTTTTTCGCGTTTTTCATGCCAAACCCAAAAGTATCCACAAACCTTCTAATGCAATGATGTAAAAAACTCAAACATATTCGGAATTAGCGTGGCCGATAGACAAATAATCCAACCCAAGCAATTAGATTTTGAAAACTTTTGCAAAACTGTCACTCCCTAATGTACAGTCTCGTTCAAGATTCTTCGAACATTGCTAGAGACAGCTGGCAACTCAAGGCCGTTTGTTTACTATACTAAGTAGTAGAAATTATGAATGAATGTAAAAGTGATCGGTGATTGGTTACTTAGTTCCCCGTTGCTTAATTAATGGTTGGGTTTTCTGCTGGCATATACTGTTAATTCGATTTTAAAATGGATAGAGCAATGGGCCAACCTATATGAATTCATGTTTAGACAATTAAACATAAGTAAAAATCGGTAAGTGTGTTAAAGAACATCAGGCATCGGGCACAGCTGTGTGCAGGCTGTTTATGAGGTTGCCTGTTTGTCATTAATTTATACTAATATTGTCTTCAAACGTTTAATCCATGTCAGGTAATTAATCCAGTCGTATGTAACCGATGCTAAACAGACTTCATTCTAAAGACGCTGATTTCTTGCAACACAAACTGCTGTTATAACTCGCTGTGGGATTAAGCAGAATCATCGGTTCACTGCTACCTGTAGTAAGTGTGTGTGTGTGTGTGTGTGTGAGTGTGTGAGCCTGTGTATGTGTTTAATAATGACGTTGTTTAATTGAAGGTGATGATAATTAATCTAACGAACCATCCATCTGATGGTGTGAATTAGTGCAGTAGCATATGCCTTCTACTTTTACAAACCATTATCTGGCAATATCATCGTCATTCCAAGACTCTGAATATTGTAAACAGCAAATGGTATTTATTTCGGATTGTAACGCGGTGGTTTGCAGAACAAAAAAATTTGCAAGTTATTGATTGACCAAGTAAAGGTTGTGACATGAACCCTATAGAAAACGTTTGGGCCAATATTATGAACGTGTGGGAGCCAGCTGAAGAGAGAACCAGGGTGCAGCTACAGGAGCATACACACCGTTACGTGAGTGGGAGGTGCTGAGGCGGAAACCGCAACTGATACTCGATCACGTCGCAGGGGCGCCGGTGGTAGAAGCGGTACCGCTCTTGCCTCGCAAGCGAGATGTCACTGGTTCGATTCCCCTGGCCGGTGGAAAAGTTGTTTGGACATACTTCCTAGCCCCTGTTCATCTAGCAGTAAAGTAGGTACCTGTTGTAAATCGAAAGTTCCGAATTCTTATTCAGGGAAAGTTGTTGGAGCTTCCAATAAGTTGACAAAAAAAAAACATTGACTTTTCAGGATTTTACGCCCTTGACTGAAAAAACCTATGACCCTTCAGGCTTCTACGCCCTTAACTCATGAGACATAAAGGCAAGAATGAACTGAGCATGCTTCCCTGTTGGGCACTGTAAACGCTTCTGCGCTTCACCTTACACAGGATGTTGGGGGGGGGGGGGGGGGGGGGGTGCCCAATAAAAAAAAAAAAAAAAAAAAATCACGTCGCCTCCGTTCTCAACAGGCTACAGCAAGTAATCATAAATGAAGGTGGCTGGAATAAATAATTAATGTGTCAGATATAATTTTCCTACGTAATCAATGTCACATACTGAATGCACATCGATAATAATTTTTTTCTATGTTAACTGAAATAAATATAATTTTCATGAATATATGTCAAACTGATAATAAATGTAAAGGAAACAATCCTCTTCTAATATCCTCGCTTATGCAGTATGTATTCAGGATGATTTAAGTCAAACAAATCATAACATTATACTTATACTTATTATGAAAGAGTACAGTATCATATATGATAAATATATTGCTTGTGAAACAATTACCATATCTACCACGGAAAAAAATCAGAGAGGGAGACAGACAAAGAAACAACTGTACAGTATAACGACACAATTCCTACACTATGTAATGGTCCGATCACAGCTGTCCGATCCGGCTCATCTAGGCACTTGTGACAAGGAAATTTATATTTCATATTTCAATCTCATAATCTCATATTTAATAAGTTCATGTCATGCCGTTCACAATATATTTATGTATTATTGGAAAACGTTTACTGTAATAATTGTATTTGTATGTATTTTTCTCTCCATTTATTTATAAGAAATGGGAAGAATTCCTTGCCAAAATACCAAACTATGTTACATTACCTCACAATTATTTCATAACTTACAATAATGTTCGAACACTCGCGCACACGTAATAATAATAATAATAATAATTATAATAATAATAATAATAATAATAATAATAATAATAATAATAATAACAATGATAATAATAATAATAATAATAATAATAATAATAATAATAATAATGGAAGCCCTTCGAAATCGAGGATGGCCGGCCCAAGGGCCTCCTAGGCGTGCAATTGTTTAAGGTGTAGAAGCTGTCGCCAACACAACAACCACACCCAAATTTAACGAGCTGCATGACACAGTGTCAAGGAATAGTCCGAGAAAACTGGACGACTCGCCAACTGCACTGGCTAACCATTACCCCGGAATACGATCCGAAAATCGATTAACATCCAGGTTCCCAATTTCTGCTGGGTAGACAGAGGCAAATGGAGTAAAGAAACTTGCCCATAGTTTCACCTGCCCGAGGATCGAACTCGGATCCGCTAGATCGCGAAGCCAGGATGCTGACCATTGCGCACACACACACACACACACACACATATTTCACACAGACACAGACACACACACACACACACACCACAACCACACAGACACACACATACACATACAGACACATACTCCACACACACACACACACACCACAACTGTGCACAACCCTCCCCCCACACATATACCACACACTCACACAAGGGAATCAGTGGGTCGCGCACACTTGCATGCATAGACACATAGATACACACACACAGTGGCGACCTCACTGACTGAGGACGTGCCCTCTGGCGCACCGCAGCAGCCTAGGTCATCACGTCGACCTATAGCTAACTTAAGGCAGTTCAGTACTTTTACGGAAAGACAGTGCGTATTTTCAAGGTGTCAGTGACTGAGTGCTAGACTTGCGAAGATGTGCGTCCCAGTGTCACGATACCGTCTCATCGACCTGTTCCGGCTGAAGTCTGGTGCTGGCTATCCTCCACCCCAAGCCATCATTCTACTAAAGGCGCTGAGTATTTTTGACAACCACGGCTGCAGACGGGGTGGCGCATTTCCAGACGAATCCCTATCATTACGCCGAGAAAGCATAAGAAAGTCAAGCCAGTGCCAGAAAGACAGTGTGCTCGCTATGAAATGCAGCGACTATGGTACCGCACAGCCTACCATCCCTATTGCTGTCCAATGTTACATCTTTATGCAACAAGGTGGAGGAGGTCAGTGTTACAGTGAAGTCAGTTGGTGCAGGTATTGTGGCGATTACCGAGGCGTGGCAAATTGTGCCTGAGATCTGTGCCATAAAAAACTATGAGTTATTTCACCACCTTAGGAAAGACAGAAGAGGTGGTGGTGTAGTTGCTTACTCTCGTCGTGACCTTAAACCATCACACCTAGGTATTAATCTACCTAAGGATGTAGAAGCTTTGTGGGTTAAGGTCACTCCCACCTCCCATCCCCACCAGCTTGCCTCCCTCATTGTTTGTGTGGCTTATCACCCCCCCCTCCCCCCCCCGCGCTCACCTACCGCCAATGTACTGGTTACTCATATAATAATATAATAGACACTGCTGACTTCCTGAGATCCAGATTTCCATGTGCTAAGCTAGTGATATGCAGTGACGTTAATGAGTTAGACATCAGCAGCATCACCCAACACCTCCACCTTGCACAAATAGTTGACTTTCCTAAACCTGGGAATGCCACCCTGGACCTCATCATGACTGATCACTGCAACCACTACCTTCCTCCCCAGCCGCTGCCCCTAATCTGGCCCTTTAGCCGTTGACTCCTTCTGGGTTAATGAGGCTGGAACATGTATATTTGATAGGGTTTTAGTAGCGAAACCCAATTGTCTGTTATCTATTTATTGAGGAACTATCTCAAAACTATCTCACCGTAACTTAATCACTGTAGCTATGAGTATTAAGATGAGGACGGAGGCTCTATTAAAGAGCTCTTCTAAATACGTTCGGTTAGTGTGAGGTGTTGAGTGACAATCCGCAAGCAACCGGCTTTTAAATGCTGACCTTAACAGTCTTAGGGCAGTGCCTCAAGGAACTTTCCTATCACATGATGTGACCATGTCACCTCATAGCCAGTGGAAAGTTATAGGAGGTGATATGATTATATAAACCCAATGTACTGCCCTGACATTTATATAAGAATTAAGGGGCTAATACATCGCTCCGAGCTTCCATGAGGAATAAACTAAACTCGCAGATAAACATCCTATACATAAGCCTAACCATGTTACAAACATATGTGTAGACACTAAGCTGGGGACTCTGGAATCGTAGGTTCATCAACTACTGGGGTCCTAGACTTAAGTGTCTTACGGGTTAGTATATTATGTACAATGTTCAACTTGGAAGACGCTGACTTATAATAACAAAACGAAAATACCACTGTCGAATTAACACTATAGTGGGAATGGTTAAATTCAGTATTGCAAATCCCTGTGCAAAATAAAATGGTAGATGATCTTCTATATCAGCAAACTGTGACTTTTTCAAGTTAGAAATAACTTTCAACTTCTCTGAGACAATATTAAGTTCACCAATAGTTAAGTTAAGGACTTGAAACAAAGGAATTAAATCTGAAGAAAGATTTAAATTCAATGCAAAATGCTGATGAGAAGGCAAGGTCTTCAATGAACTGCAAGTTATCTCACAGCAATCCGGAGCTTTATAATAACCTTTCATTACTAACTGTTTACCACCATCATGGCACTTTAAAATGACATTAGTTTCATCAGGAAAGAAAAAATATTGCACATTATGCAGATGCGCATGAAACACAGTTTTCCTAGTAATTGGCCTATAACTACATTGTGTTAGCGCTGTGCATACGTTATTTTGTATGACTGCCAATTCACATATCCCTTCTGCAGCAGGAATATATGTGAATACATAGGCTGGACATACGTGTAAATCTAAATATGACGATTTACACAGTGATTATCCCCCAGGATCACCCAATGCTAGCAAGGTATATTCTTCATCTATTAGCAGAAGTTCTTTGGTCTATCCAGCGTATACGGAGAGTCATTAACATACCAAGGGAAGGGTTCCAAATGCCATGCATTAAATTTATGTTGCCCTAGCATAGGTATGTGGATAATAATAGCATTGTGCGTGAGAGTTGACTCCAACAGAGGGTAGTGATATACTAGCTCATGATCTGTGAAAATTGGAGTTAAATGATAAGTCAACTTGGCTATTTGTAATGCTTCAAGAAGAGTCTTGACAGACTCAAGCTTTGCATCCACTCGTCCTAACCCTGCATCCACGATGCTTGCGATTAGTTCATTTTTATTAGTAATTATATCTTGAACAGAATCTTCCGCTGCATGCAAATACTCAGAAAAATAAAGGGGCCACTCCAACGTAGGGACTGAATTCATCAACTTATAAACAACCCTAGATAAATGGTTAGACTCAGAAATGATCGCATTGACTTTCTATTCTAAGGCACTAATTGCACGAAAAGTTTGAGTAATAACACGATTTTTTTTAGAAACAGCTTGATCGACAATGTTCATGCGGTCTCCTAGTTTAGCTACATCCTCGGCAGTCGCTGTGCCAAATAGAGTGCTTTGTATAAGACCAACAAAGTTAAACAATCCTCGCTTTCTTTGTGTTTGGGAACGCACTTTCTTTGCAAGATCACTCTGAGACGCTGGAATAGTGTTTCCGACAGTGACAAGAATCTTGTGAAGGGTTCTGAGACGAAGCAGCTGAAGCTCAACAGTTTGTGAAACCATCGTCGAAATGTTTGGAGTTGTACGGAGATCATCAAGGACAGTCAAAGCTGTCTGCAGTTGAGCGTCAATGGTTTCCATCTGGCGTGGAAGCTTGAGCAGTCCGTGCAACTCATATTTTATGTTCACTCCGACCTCAACAATGAGAACGCATCCAAGGGGTGCAACAAGCGCACCTGGCTTAAGGACATCTGTGGACATATCCGTCAACACAACGGTGCTACAAAGCAGTAGGAGCAGCACACTGATGATCCAAGCCATTCTGTAAAAATTTTAATGTATTTTAATATTTGTTTGCAGAACGAAGTTTCAAACGATACTCATTAGGCACACTCTGCTTGTGTACTGTTTGAAAAGATGTGTCTATGACATCATTGCCATCCTTGGGTAGTAAATCCTTATGGCCCTTTTTAAGACGATCCTCATGCACTACATCTGCGGTCTGTGCATTAGGCTTCCAAATTTTAAACTTGTTGCCCGCTTCTTTGGCGATAATGCGGAATGGACGAGAAAATTTGTCTGAAAGCAGGTTCTCTCACCATGACAGCATCGCCTATTTCTAACACGACAGGCTTAGCTTGTTTATGTTGCTTAAAAATCATTTCAGCACATGCCGCTGCTAAATGTTTCCGTACTTGGCCATGACTATCAGTAAAAACGCTGATATGTTTTGTCGCGAAATCATCCATATTATAAAGAGGGCATGGCTTGTCAATAAGTACATCATAAGGCAGACGATTGTCTATGCCATAAACAATATAGTTGGGTGATTTGCCGGTAGAGCTATTATTCGACCCATTAATAGATGCTGCAACTTGTGGTAACCAATCCTCCCATGTGTATTGCAGGTCACACACAATCGGGCGAAGTATCTCTAGGATCTTGCGATTGACTCTCTCGACAAGGCCATTAGCCTGGGGATGATAGGCTGTAATAAAACTTTGTTGTATTCCGTAGTGTACACAAATTTGTGCTCCTAGCTGATTCTTGAACTCTAATCCATTGTCGGAGAGAAGAACCTTGGGCGTAGTAAAAGGACATATAAGATTCATCACTAAGGCATAGGCCACGGACTCGGCTGTTTTATCCTTCAGTGGGACTAAAATCACAAATCTAGAAAAATGATCCACACACACACTAGGACGTACGAGGATCCCTGATGACTCCTCGGAAGTTGTAACAAGTCTATCGTGACTGTGTCAAACGGACGGTCTGGTGTAGGATATTGTATAATTGGAGCCGGTGACCTTGTAGTACCCTTATGTTGACAAACATGACAGCTGTAGGGAATCAGCGTAAATGTTTTTTCAAAACAAATTAAAGATATATGAGAAGCATTCCTTGTTTGTTTCATCACAGAACAGTTCTTCACAAAAGTCGGTAGCCTTTTCTACATATTCCAGCAAACTCCATGCAATTAGTTAATTTCTTTAGCATGTATAAGAGGACATATCTCTGCTTTATTCAACCTGCTTCAAGCTGGTTGTTTTTTGGCTGGGGAGGAAGACATTTGTTGACTATAGCGCGGTTTTTTTCAGCTGGGAAAAAACGCGATATTGTACAGTACTTTGAATTTTCTTTCTGCCCATTTCTTCCACCAGTTCCTAGTTGATACCTTCGTTTATTACATACTTGTATTTCTGTAGTTCTGTATTTTCCTAAAACATTTTCCATGGTCCTTCATTGATCACCTGAATATATCCCAGTGCTTTCGAGGCATGTGTAGGAGGGTTTTTGCTGAGCATCACCAGGCATACATAGTGCTCTTAGCTCTAATGGGTAGAAAGATATGCAACATTTTACTCGGGAAAGACAATATTTTGTTTAGAGAAAAGCCAGTACAGTACTATAAATGACGATACTGTGTGTGTGTGTGTGTGTGTGTGAGAGAGAGAGAGAGAGAGAGAGAGAGAGAGATACTTGGCGAATTTTCCTTAATCAATATGGTGGCGTTTTAGTTGCTGGTTTAATCTATGATTCTTATTCTGATGGTAGATATTTTTACTAAGAGTTCAGCATGTTGACGGTTACTTATTCATAATTGCCGAGAAACATATAATGGGGCAGTCAGTTGTACATTGCCATAGTGAGTTTAATTATAAGGATAACAAATACATTTAGTAAATACTTTGATTTATTTTTTCCAGTTTAGAAACCCATGAAGCAAGAATCACCGACAAGTAAATAAAAATTCTTAAATACGACTATGGAAAGGTCACGTATCATGAGTTTTTGTTTGTAATTTTTCCCTCTTGTCCAGTTTTTGCCCAGGCGTATTGGAATAAATATCTTACCCCTTCACTACGAGGATGGCAATTTTAATATTTTATTTGGCTAACGCCAGGCAATTTTATTCAGAAAAGAGGGGATCCCATATACAAGGGTTAATGATTTGCTGCATTATCTTAATTATGTCACAGTATTCGGAAGATTATCGGCACACAAAGTCAGGTTCAATAAGAGCAAATGTTCATTCCTAGCTAAAGAAGTAACTTATCTTGGCTACGAAGTGAATACAGAAGGGCTGAGACCTGTAAAAGATAAAGTAAGAGCCATAGTAAATTTACCTGCTCCAAAAAATGTCAGTAAATTTAAAGCTTTCCTGGGTATGTATTATTCTAGGTTCTTGAGTGGACTGATAAAGAAAGGGATTCCATGGAAATGGAACAGTGCAACTCAGAAGTCACTTGAAGATTGTAAAGCTGCTCTGTCTATTACTGATGTTTTTTGTCCACTATGATACCAGTAGAACACTTAACCTTACTTGTGATGCATCAGGCAATGGATTAGGTGCTGTCATAAGTCACATAATGGATAACGGTGAAGAAAGACCCATTGCATATGCCTCGAGAACTCTTGCCCAAAGAAAGAAAATTTATGCACAAATAGAGAAAGAGGCTTTGTCTATCATATTTGGAGTAAAGAAATTTCACCAGTATTTATATGGTAGGAATTTTGTCTTAGTAACTGATCACAAGCCTTTCTTGGCAATTTTGGGTCCTAAATCACCTGTTCCTACACTTGCTGCACCAAGAATGCAGAGATGGGCTGTGATATTAGGGTGTGTCATAGGAGGGAAGATCAGCTAAAACTAATGGCCCATCACTTTTTTGGTAGATTTTAGTGTATATAAACAGAAAATAATTTCAGCTTCAATATTTTGCAACCTTTTGCTAGGTAAATTTTAGCGTGAAATTTATCGAAAATCTAACGTACAGCTGCATTAGTGCATTACAATTAAATAGTGAACATTGCTTTCTGACTTCATTCTTTAACAACCCAATTAACAATATTTTTTTCTGTTTCAGATTCTGATGCATTTATAAGTTGATAATATTTGCGATGGCTGCTTGTGTCAGGACGAGGAACCAAAAATCCAGCCATCTCAGTCACTATCTTGGGTCTGGGAGAGAGCTCCTGAAGTCGGAGTTGCCTACATTGAGAGATGCTTTGAGATACGGTGTTTTAATCAGGCAAATCAGTGAAAAGAACCAAAGAACTTACACAAACAAAGACATTGCCAATGATATGACCAAAGCTGTCTTGGCACAGTACACTCTGGCTAACGCTCAGTTCAAGCCTCCAGTCATAACAAGTCAGAAGAAGATTAGTGAGAGACTGCTAGCCAGTTGGGAAAAGGCAAGAGATATCTCTCTTGGGAGAGGAAAACTTGCAGTTAAGGACAGCTTCGCCAAGCAACTGGACCAGTTATTTGACATAATTACTTGCAAGTGCCCAATTGTTCTCTGTCCTGAGTTTGGATGCGATCGTGACTGTAAATCCGAGGCCCACATCTCCTGCATTTGCAAGCGTGAACTGAAGATTCCTGTGATCGAACTGGTATTTGTCAAAGCACAGAGAGAGAAGACTGGCAGTATAGGAGCTTTCATGATTTCTAGCCAAGATATTCCGGAGTCCAAGAGACAGGAGGCTGCCACAGAGAGACAGAAGAGGAGAAGAGTTGCCGAGGAAAAGAGACTTGAGAAGGCCCAGGGTGAGGTAAAAAAGGCCGATGATTGGAGTCAAGCTGATTCAGAGTTTAATGACTTCCCCATGGCTGATCCGAGTGCTGACCAGGAGAATGGTGACTTTGTCCCTAACCCATAAAATAATGATCCCAAACCTTCCAGGCATAAGATTCGAAATAGGAAAGATATCCCGAGCATAGCTCTGGCCAGCATGCGGCACCACACTGGTCTCAGAGAAACTGCAGAAATAGCAACAGCTGCCTGGATTGACAGTGGTTTGATAACACCTGATGATGTTCACCTGGTGATAGATCATAACAAAGTAAGGAGAGCTCAGGAGAAACTTGTCAGTAACCTAGAAGAGGAGTTTGATAAGGGGATAAGAGAAAATGGAATCAATTGTTTGTTCTTTGATGGGAGAAGGGATGACACTAAAGTGTTCATGAAAGTTGGAGATTCTGACAAGTTGTTCCCTGCCATGGTGAAGGAGGAACACTACTCCTGCTGCAGTGAACCAGGAGGGAAGTATTTGTGGCATTTCACTCCAGAGAAATATGACATCAGGAAACCAGCTGAGATAGTGGCAGATAACATTGTGAACTGGCTCAGAGAGAGGAACGTAGACCAGACCCTGCAGGCCATTGGAGGGGACAGCACCAACACGAACACAGGGTGGCAAGGGGGGGTCATACAGTAGATAGAGCGGAAGATTGGGTCTGGATTGTTTGTGACCTCCACACCAACGAGTTGCCACTCAGACATCTGATCCAGGAGCTGGATGGCAAGACTCTTTCAAACAACAGATGGTCTGGTCCTCTTGGCAAGATGCTGGACTCTGCCACTGAGTTAGAAATAAATCCGAGCTTTGAAAAAATCACAGTTGGCCCTCCACTCGTTGAGCTTGCACATACTGTCATTGACGACCTGAGTACTGACCAGTACTATGGTTACATGATTTGCAGTGCCATCAAAACTGGGGTCATGCCTGATAGACTTGCTTACCTGCAGGTAGGTCCAGTCTCACATTCTAGGTGGCTCACAACGGCTCTCAGGTTCTGCAGAATTTGGGTCGCTCATCATAAACTGAAAGGGAACCAGCTTCACAACCTGAGACTTATTGTCCAATTCATCGTGAGTGTCTACTTGCTAAATTGGTTCAACACCAAGGTCAAGTCATCGTTCTCCGAAGGTCCGAGGCACGTTCTCTTCCAGCTTGAGCTCCTGAGGAGTCAGCCAAGGAAGGTTGTTCAGATTGTGGAGCAGACTGTGAGGAGATCTTCCTGGTATGCTCATCCCGAGGCAGTTCTGCAGACAATGCTCTGCAGTAAGGATGAGGAGGAGAGAAGAGTGGCAGTCAAAAAGATCTTGGATATGAGACTTATGAGAGGATCTGGGCATGACGAATCAGTTGGTGACGATTCCTTCAGGGTCAGGAAGACTCCTGAAGTCAATCTAGGTGCCAAGACCCTCACTGATCTCATAGATCTGGATAACATCCAGGCTGGCAGTAAGCCCCCTCTTACCTGCAGCCTCACCAATGTTCAAGTCCCTGCCTGGCCCTCGCACACCCAGAGTATAGAGCGTTGTGTACAGCAAGTGAGCGAGGCCAGCAGTCACGTGTACAGCCAGGAGAGGAGGGAAGGCTACATCCGAGCTCAGGTGGTCAGCAGGGAGGTGATGAGTAGAAACAGAAGCAAGAAAGACATGTTCTCTATGGTGTGCAGCAACACCGGGTCGTAGTAGTAAAACCGGTTTTTGTATTTGATGATTTTGTTTTCTAACGGAATATTAAATTTAATAAATGTGTCAAGATCATTCGTTTCACTATTCTGGATCATTTTCATCCTAATAAATTAACCTGATACATTTACTTTACTTTAAATAAGCTATTTAGTGGTGTTGGTAAAAGGGTGGGAATACTGAATTTTCATAAGATTTCAAGTTAAAATTTACCTAGCAAAAAATGAAAACTTTTCAAATCTGAAGATATCACATGATTCTGCACATAGAACTACATCATTAATACCATGGGCCGATTTTTCAAACTCAAAAAAAAAAAAATTCGCCTCCGTATGACACACCCTACTATCACATAATGTTTTACTGAAACTTTGTGACTTAGTGTTAATTCATCTGGCTATTTGATATGAATTAATATTTCAACTATATTTTTTATGGTGATTCATGCTTTCAAGGTTGTTCAGTATCTGGCATATGTGTTATTCTTGAAATAAAGACTGATGTGTCTCAAGTTGTGGTGGTGATCGAAAATACTGCAACTTCATCTTGATAGATTACCACAATATGTTTCTGCTCCACCACATATTTATTGCCTTAGTGTTATGGCCTTCATCTCATACCACAAGAATAGTTTTCTCATCATAATCGTGATTACCGTTGCTGAACATTGGCCTTAGTGTTTAAGGTTCCAGAGGTGATTTAGATCAGGATCGTATTTTCACGAACAGTGACTACAGACACACCCAGATGGATAAACATATATATCTTGAATATCTTGAGGGCATTAATTTATTTCTTACGAGTTATTGAGGAGAAAAAAAAAGAACTGAAGATCACATTGCTATTAAATTTTTTAATTTTTTTATATATCTAGCTGGGGATTCATATTAATCCATGAGCCAGACCCCAGAATTTGAGGCCGACCTGAACATCATCAAACTACTGGGGCCTCAACCGACGTCACCGCGGTTGATGGAGGATCGTTTTTTTTTTTTCACGTTTCATTTTTCCTACATTCGCGGCCTGAGAACCACTACCTCTTCTGTGGAGCACCGTCTATTAACCTCTACCCCGATCTCTTATTACTCTCCGAACTTCAACTGACCAAACCAGCTTCACCCAAACTTTTTAATTCTCCAACTTCAACCTTTATAGATCGTTCCGTTCTAAGGGAGGTGTAGTATAGAGTGGATAACAGGTACAATCATACAAATAATCATACAAGCATGAAATTGGGTATGAAATTTCATAATAGGCTACTTATCAAATCTATAGGATTGGACATTCAAAATTCCAAGATGGCGGCCATTTTCCAAGATGGTCGCCAAATTCACCTAACCTATTTTTTCATATACTGGTAATGACTTATTATTGGGCAATTTCTGCACCTAAGGTGGCTGTTCCTATGTTTTAAAGCATGATGGAACATATTATGATTGTTTTGGAACCATCAAATATGTCTTTTATACACAAAATAACGGTTATGCACATACCTTAACCTCTTTTCATAAAAATAAGTGTAAGCGAGTCTTAGTTAAACAATGAGAAACATATTTATATCTTGTTCATATACTTGGAAGACATTGTTATAAGAATTCTTTCATATTTACAGCTGCTGGCATGTGCATCCACACAGAGCTGTGCAAGTGATAACAGAGTGGATACATTTACATAGCTGTCCACAGTTTTTCTTACAAGAACACTTGGTCAGTTCTTGGCAGCTCGCTGCTATTGGTGGAAGATCCTCTCTTCTGTGTTTCTTGATGGGCTGCTCATGTTATGGAAACAGCATTATCTATTTCTTCTGTCCGAGAAACCTCCTCAATCCAAGTATACTCATCCATCATCCATTGTTTTATAGAGTAAGGAGCTGATAAGAACTGTGTTTGGCTTGGTGGCGGTGAAGGATTTTTTATAATGTGTGCTGGAGGAACATTGGTGAAAGAGTCCAGAAGTTCAGGAACTTTCTTCACTGGAACTGTTCCTACATGAAGTGGCTCACGTTCCTCACCAGGATTGTCAAAGCTTGGGTGTTGGAAAACCGAGATACTGGTACCATGAAAAATGTGTGTGCTGTAGTCGCAGATGTTGCAAAAAGATGCTTTCTCAAAACAGGTGGGCACACAACTCCATCTTTTACATACTGTACTGGGAAACAACAGCATCACCAAGTTGGGCAGATATTTCTAGAACCCTATCATAGGAGAAGCAAATACCATGCTCATGGAGCATGTGAAAAAGCAATCTTTTCCTCGTTTTTGCAAAGACAGACTTGACAATATACACAGCAAATAGGGTCTCGCGATCCTTAGAGTGTCTGTGAGACTGTGTTTAGCAAAACAGTTGTACTGAAACAGCTGTGCCATTGCAAGATGCGACAGGGATGCTCCATTGCTCCATGTTGAATTTTGTGATTTAATGTCTGCGCCATGTTCAATCATACATATGAACTGGAGAAGAGATGAAGGAACTGCATCTTCAATGCTTCTATAATCAAGTATGGTTAGGAATTTTGACTTGTGTTTGAGCATATCCAACCTCAGCCAGGATGGAGCCTACATCATCTTGGAATTCTAGCAAAACATCTCTTCCTTGATTGTGGACTTCCAGTTGAGGAATATGTGAAATCAATTGGTCCTTAAGTCTAGTAGAATGATCTTCAGGTTATTCGACACCAAGTTGTTCGAGTCTTTGCTTGTACAGTAATAATAAGTCTGCTAGTTTAAAATTGTTCGATCAGAACCTTCACACGCAGCTTTTGTCTCATTGATGTTTGTCACTAATTCAGAGAATGTCAGTGGATATGCATCTTTTTTCAAGCTTCTTTGTGTTTTTCCCACATTCCTTTGCACTAAGATAAGCTCTTTCTCTATTGTACAGTGCAGCTAAGCAGGCAGGGTGAGAATTCATCTCTTGTACCGCTACATCTTCTGCACTAAGCTTAGCAAGGAGTCTTTTGTCACTAAGCATCTTTGCACATTCATTGATTCTGTCATTGAGTTTCATTGTCATTGCTTGTCTGAGAGCCGTCTCTGGTGTTGGCTTGTCACACAAAAATAATTCTATTGTGGTTTTTGTGTCTCTTGGTTTTCGTGAAACTTTACTTCTGTAACCTTCATCACTGTTAACTACAGAGGTAGTTGTTCCTTTTGTGGCTCTTTGCAACATTGTGTTGTTAAACCTTAGTCTACAGCTCTCATGATATTTTGTATTACTTTACCTCAATGTCTCTGCAATACCATCTCCATCATCTAGTCTTTCCATATCAAGCCTTATTGGAAGGGCATTGATTGAGCTGAAAAGAGGAATATTCTTGGCTAATTTGCTGTTGCCATCTTCCTCTCTTCTAGTAGGGTTAGTCTTTGGAGATTTAAGTTCTTCCTTCTTATCATCTTGGCATAGGCAGCACTTTGCTCAGTTTGTTTTCCTTTCAGGATTGATTTTAGGACCAATATTCATCGCCATTGTGGTACAGAGCCGAGGGTTTATCCTTTTCCCACTCTGCATCATATGTACTTTCCTGTATGGGATACACCTAGGCTCATGCAATTGTTTGCCCTACACCTTGTCCGACCTTATCTGGGGCTGATTAGGTAACATTTGGGACACTTAGTACTTGTATATATATATATATATATATATATATATATATATATATATATATATATATATATATATATATATATATATATATATATATATACATATATATATTAATGATTACTACGAGTTTCTTACTTAGCTGACACTGATCCCCATGCTGAGTTTCACAGCAGTGTTGTCACCAGTGTGCCCTGGTAGTACATTGACATTCGCTCTTTATAGGCATGCTTCCTTTGAATGCTTTCCATTTCAGTGTTTTCAACACAAAATTCAGATTCCACATACTCAAAAACATGGAAATCAACACTGAACTCACGTGAATTGATGAACACAATAATTTTTATGCCAAAAACGGAAAATCTGACATCCACATTTGGTGGCCATCTTGGAATTTTGAATATCCAATCTCCATGCCAATTTTCATACTTGTATCACCGTTTCCAAGATTCCCTCCAAAACTGATACTTAGCCGCGTCGCTAGTGTATACGCTTACTGCAACACACGTACGCCTATAGCTCGACTCACGGATCCTGAATCTTCCCTTTATAATGATTGTGATGTGGCTCAAAATATCTGTACCAACTATGAATATTTTGCTTTGTTTCCTATGCTGTTCTTTATCAACTATATGAGGCTCTTTGTCTATCTCAGTTTTGTCATGAGTCGTTGCTATCCACACAACCCAACATCGAGATCCTCTACCTAGGGGATTTCAATGTACTGTACTGTACATCACAGAGAGTGGATTGGCTCCGCAAGGGATGACCCAGGTGGAGTCGGGGCACTCTTTTTTCCCTTACTTAATGATTTTGAACAAATAATTATCCACCCAACACGTGTTCCAGATCTACATGGCCAACTTGCTAACATTCTGGATCTTTGTTTTACATCAAACCCCTCCACTATTCTTACTTAATTTCCGCCCCCTTAGGGTCTTCTGATCACAATCTTATTTCTATTAAATGAAACTGGACGCGACCACCACCCCCACCCCTCTCTAAACGCCAACTATGGCACTATCGGAGGGCACACTGGCAATCCTTGCGAGAATTCTTCTCCGACTTTCCCTGGGATGAATGTTGTTTTTCCACTCGTCACACCTCGGTATGTGCTAACAGCATTGCTGGGGTTATACAGGGTGGTATGAGTGAATTTATCCCATCTTCTACCAAAACTTTCACTTTACAATCGTGGTTTAATCGCTCCTGTTCTTCTGCATGTAGGGAGAGAGATAGAGCGTATCAAGCTTTGAAACTATCTCTTCCTGTTACTCACTCCTTTTTCTTTAGTTCTAGGAATCGTTGTGAGACTATTCTTCGTAGAGCGAAGCGGAATTTCACAGACAGAAGACCTAAGACCTGATAACTCCATAGCCAACTCTCCCTCTGATAAAGCCAATCTCTTTGGCACTTATTTTCCTCTAACTCCAATTTAGTTGATTCCAACTCTATCCTCCTACTGCACTTATGCACTTTCCCATAATCTCCAATCGTAGGGTTGCTGGTATTGTTACCCAATCTGGATGTGAGTAACGCGCATGGACCAGACGGAATATCCCTTCGTGTTCTGAGGGAGTGTGCTTATATATTCTGGTGTCTCCATCCCTTGTACCTTATCTACCATACAGCAGCTAACCCGCCAATGTACTGACAGACTGAAACCCCTTGGAATTGTAGCGGCTTACGATCTACATTATAATGATCTTTTTAGAATTGCTAAAACAATGTATCTAAGCTATATTAGATCTCTGATAAAGACAATGACAAACTCGAAAAAATGCAAAATAAAGTCACTAGAATTATCTTTAGGCTGTCCCATGGGCACTAAAGTAAAGTACTTAATACGTGAAAAGAACTAGGCATACCCAGTGTCAGAATTATAATAATTAAAGTCAACCTCATGATAGCCTTGAGGCTCTTGTGTGGTGATCCAGACAACATTCTTTCTTTAAAATTGCTTGATTATAATTATGAGTCAAGGGACTGTTGAATCTAAATGGACCCAAACTACAATTAAACTTATGAAGATATTTGGACCAGACCATCTGTACAAAGATAAGACATAACAATGCTTCCTGCCACCCTGGCGGACAGTTCCCTTTGATATCACAGTACCGACATATCCGCCCAAACGATTAATTACACAAATCCTTATCTCCAAGACACTGCTAAAGTGAGAGCTCATGAACACATACACAACCGACAGACTGATAATAAAATCATGCAGGTCATGTACAGTACCGGGGCCCATGGATGAAGTTTAAGGGGTCCATGGGAATTTTATTTATTGATTTTTTATTTTTCTATTTTTTTACTGAAAATAGGAAAACTGCATTACGGTATAAAATTCATAATATACCTGTACATCCTTAAAAAAAACCCCGGATGTTCAAGCGCTAGATTTGTTTTACATCGTTTCGCATTTCCATAACATTCAACATATAATGATAATGTTCTTTAAGATATTGATTTAATTAAACAAATTTCTTAATTGAGCATCTTACCGGGGTTCCACCGATGCCATGTTCGCCCGTTCTCGACAAATCCAAACGAGCCGCATCCTTTCAAGGTGGACACGCGGTATTCAAGATCGTTTAGCTTATATATAAATATATAAATAAGTTGAGGGGTTAAGTTACAAACCCTAAATGGTCTTTTCTCCGTTTATTGGTAAAACTATATTGGTCACAGTCTATTAGTAGATGCACCGTAATTAACACTGTAAGCTGTGAGTGTTAGTAAAGGACGGGGGCTCAGCTTGACTGAGTTAGGTCACCCGTCCGATTCTCGTGAGCTTCAAGTGAGGACTGGTGCCTGTGAGGGGAGCTCTGAAGGAGAGGCCGGGCTAACCCTACATTCTCAAGGTCGGCTTAATGATAAAGGAATTTCCCCTCACGTGAACAGCACATAGCACCTCACAGCTTATGAAAAACTACAGTGGGGTGATTGTATTATATAAACTAAATGTATTAACCCAAATTTATATAAATGTTATTGCTATAAGACAGGGCCTAATATATAGATTGAGATCTCTATATGAGGATTACCCACGTTTTGCATTCAAGAAGCGTGGGGAATCCTCAAGGCGTGAGGAATGCTCACGGATATAACTGGAATTTTCGTGAGAAGTGGGTATGGCCCTAAGCAAGCCCTAAAGATAAATCAGTGTTCACTATTAACATAATTGCAATTACAGATATGTTGCAATGCTTCTAGTATACTCGAAAAAAATAATTATAATACATATATGATGAATTTATTTGATGGACAAGGATGGATATGGCGTTTAGACACTCGTACTCTACCCCGAAAATTTGACATTTCACGTATGTTTACCCAAAATCAGACCGCCAAATTTGAAACCCACCTGCAGACGACACCACAGCAAATCTCATTCAAGCCTTAAGGTATGCTTATCTCAGTTACATTTCCTATAAATAAATGAGAATTTGATGAGGTTAGTTCAAACAAAAATAGAGACTCCCGGCAATCATCTCTGCCTGTCCACGACCGCCACTTGTTTGTCGCCTTAGGACTTTTGGGGTTATAGGGAGTTTGATGATGATGAGAGGTATGATGAGCTGAATGATGGCTGTGCGTGAGTTGATTTATGTGGTGAGGCAAGAGTGCAGGCTGCAACTGCACATCTTGGCTCTCTCTTTTCCTAATCCAGTGGTGCAAGTGTTTCTATGACTAGGGAGAGTGAGAGTTGTAATGGACTGCCGATATCCTAGTTTGTTGGGTTTTGCCTTAGTAGCCTGTCCATCATGCATTGCCTTCATCTGCCGTTGTAGTCCTTGGGTTCCCGTGGTTGTCACCTCTTCCGCCTATACCACCGTTGGGGTCCTGTTGGAACTCTGTAAGCATGTCTGCCTGATGCGGGGCTCCACAGCAGATTTTTCGTTCGGGATTTACTCCCGTAGCCTTATATCTACCACGGATAATCCACAAGGCAACAGGGCAACGGTTGTTAGGCGCCAGGACGTGTCCACATGCCAGTGTACCTTTGCGCCGTCCCTCTGGGGCCCACTGCTACTTCGAGATCGAATGCTGATCTACCCTGGGCCCATTAGGCACCCAGTCACCGTGTGTTGCCACGAGGAGGCACAGGAGGAGTCTTGAGGGTGAAAAGGCTGTGTACTGGCAGGGGAAGACTTATGCAAGTTGCTTCCCTGTTCGCCACGAGGGCTAACCAGCAGCACACACACACACGCACACACACACACCCCGCATAAATAGACTTATTGAGCAGCGCAACAAGGCATACTACACAAACAACCGCCTGAACAAAAGTCTATGTAACCAGGTCATCAGGGAAATGAAGTCGGCCAAGAAGTCTTATTATCCCAGGAAAATGCACGGCCTCAAGGAGGTCGGCATCGGTCAGTGGTACTCCAAGGTTAAAGATCTCTGTGGTCTTAACCGTCAGTCTCCCACACCTCCTTTCATCTCACATTTACCTAGTGAGGAGGCAGCTGAGATAATTAATAACCACTTTGCTACCATATGTCATACCCTACCCAGTCTTGACCTCACTCTCCTCCCGGCTTACTTATCTCTCCCCTCTCCCCCCTCCCAGTGTTCAACCATTTGAAATCGCCAACAAACTCCTGAAATTTAAATCCAAACGCTCCACGACCCCAATTGACCTCCCAATCAAAATATACAAGGAGTTTGCAGTCGAACTTGCCACCCCCTCTCTGTTCTATTATTAATGCATCCCTCAGACAAAGCAAATGCCCTAATGAATGGAAAACCGCATTTGTCACCCCTATCCCCAAGGTCACCACCCCACAGTCCCCTAACGACCTCAGGCCAGTTGCCATTAGCATTACCCCCATACCCAGTCTACTCTGTGAAGACTTTGTTTTTGAGTGGGCATTTGTTAGAATCTATCAGTCAATAGTTCCACAGCAATTTGGCAATATGAGGACCTCCTCTACATCACACTACTTAGTTAGTTTTCTGGATTTCCTGCACAAAAACCTGCAGAAACGTAAGACATCACTGGTCGTTGCCCTTGTTGACTTCAGGAAGGCTTTTGACCTTGTTGATCACTGCACTGTTATCAACAAGGCCATTGCACCCACCAACCTGGTCTCATGGCTCACTAATTTCTTGAGTGGACGTCGTCAGGCAGTGAGGTATCAGGGTTTTGTCTCCACATTCCAACACCTCACCTGCGGTGTTCCCCAGGGGACCAAGATGGGACCACTGTGCTTCCTCATCCTGATCAACGACGCTCTATCGGACACTCCTCACAGGTGGAAGTACGTGGATGACTGCACTGTGGGGGTTACAGTGGACAACACCACACCAGACTACTCATCGCTACAAGGCACCCTGGACAGGCTACAGACATGGACTACGGAGAACAAGGTCACCATCAACCACACCAAAACCGTAGTCAAGCACATCAATACCGCCACCATTCCAGTGCAAGCTCCAGCAGTCACAGTGGATGCCCATCCTCTCCAGGTAGTGCAGCCTGCCAAACTCCTGGGTGCTACCATAGACCACAAACTGGACTGGAAGGCCCATGTAAATAACACAATCAAGGCAGCCGCGTACCGATTCTGCATGCTACGACGACTTAAGTCACTTGGGACACCCACGCCAGAGCTGAGGACTATCTACAATGCCTTTATTCTCCCTAAACTAACGTATGCGTCACCAGCCTAATCGCTCTTCTCTCAACTCCACCCAACAACGTCGGCTAGAAAAGGTACAGAAAAGGGACTGCAGAATCATGCTCGGCGCAGACTACTCCGGCTACATCAACGCTCTCTCCACCCTGGAAATGCCATCCCTCAGTGACCTCCACCACCAAGCACTAGCAAGGTTTGGCAGTGGACTACTGCACCACCCTCGTCATAGCCACTTCCTGCCACCGGCAGTCCCCCACCCACCTCGCGCAGTCCGCCACTACAACAAAATTCAGCCCATAAGAGCCCGCACCGATAGATATAAGAATAGCACCATCCCATCTATTGTTAGAATAATAAACAACTCCTGATTTATCTACTGTACAGCCCTGTAAATGTATTCAACGTATATCATTATGTCTAAATCAAATGTAAGTTTATATATTTTCAGCCACCGGCTGCAACTCTATTAATAAACCGTTTATTATTATTATTATTATTATTATTATTATTATTATTATTATTATTATTACACACAAACACACACAGATAGATTTGAATTAACTATGAAAAAGAAAGACAAATAAAAGCACTGTTATATAAATTGTAAATTCATGTAAAATCCACGAGATGAGCACTTTGAACCACGCAAGACAAAACAATAATGTCTGTAGAGCCCTCGGGGAAACTATTCCGACATACCATTCTTATAACAAGAAAATATCCTAGTGTTTTCCTTTCCCTTTCCTTCAGCGTGCTTGACGGACAGTCCAAGACGCTGAAGGGAGGAATGTCCATGTAGTAAGGGAAAAGGAAATGAGAGGGACAAGGAGGGGGGGGGGGGGATCAAAAGGAGAAGGATAGTAAAGGACAGAACAGAGAGGTGAGGTGGGAGTGGAGCGAGCAGTAAGTTCCGCTTACTGGGGTTAAAGAGGTTAGCACGACAATCCCGGGCTGGAGAAAAGGAAATATTTCCAACACCTCTACCACTGTTCTTCCACTATAGTAGCATCGTGTGCGTCTATGTTTTTAATAGACTCGCATTATTTTATAAGTTGCACACAAAAAATACCGTTTAACGTACATATAATAATAATGATATGTCAACCGAGAAGTGGTAAGAGACCTTGGTGATGGGGCATCTTCCTTATGTAGAAGCAGTGGATGTACGCAAGGAAGATGATCCCTTGATTATACACAAGGAAAATGATTCACTGTTTGTACACAAAATGATTCACTGTTTGTACACAAAATGATTCACTGTTTCTACACAAAATGATTCACTGTTTGCACCCAAATGATTCACTGTTGTACACAAAATGATTCACTGTTTGCACCCAAAATGATTCACTGTTTGTACACAAAATGATTCACTGTTTGTACACAAGATGATCCACTATTTGTATAAAAGATGATTCACTGCTTGTACACAAGATGATCCACTGTTTGTACACAAGATGATCCACTGTTTGTATACAAGATGATCCACTGTTTGTATACAAGATGATCCACTGTTTGTATACAAGATGATCCACTGTTTGTATCCAAGATGATTCACTGTTTGTACACAAGATGATCCACTGTTTGTACACAAGATGATCCACTGTTTGTACACAAGATGATCCACTAGTTGTGCACAAGATGATCCACAAGTGTACACAAGATGATCCACTGTTTGTACACAAGATGATCCACTGTTTGTATACAAGATGATCCACTGTTTGTATACAAGATGATCCACTGTTTGTACACAAGATGATCCACTGTTTGTACACAAGATGATTCACTGTTTGTACACAAGATGATCCACTGTTTGTATACAAGATGATCCACTGTTTGTATACAAGATGATCCACTGTTTGTATACAAGATGATCCACTGTTTGTACACAAGATGATCCACTGTTTGTACACAAGATGATCCACTGTTTGTACACAAGATGATCCACTGTTTGTACACAAGATGATTCACTGTTTGTACACAAGATGATCCACTGTTTGTACACAAGATGATCCACTGTTTGTACACAAGATGATCCACTGTTTGTACACAAGATGATCCACTGTTTGTACACAAGATGATTCACTGTTTGTACACAAGATGATCCACTGTTTGTACACAAGATGATCCACTGTTTGTACACAAGATAATCCACTGTTTGTATACAAGATGATCCACTGTTTGTACACAAGATGATCCACTGTTTGTACACAAGATGATCCACTAGTTGTGCACAAGATGATCCACAAGTGTACACAAGATGATCCACTGTTTGTACACAAGATGATCCACTGTTTGTACACAAGATGATCCACTGTTTGTACACAAGAAAATCCACTGTTTGTATACAAGATGATCCACTGTTTGTATACAAGATGATCCACTGTTTGTACACAAGATGATCCACTGTTTGTACACAAGATGATCCACTGTTTGTACACAAGATGATCCACTGTTTGTACACAAGATGATCCACTGTTTGTACACAAGATGATTCACTGTTTGTACACAAGATGATCCACTGTTTGTACACAAGATGATCCACTGTTTGTACACAAGATAATCCACTGTTTGTATACAAGATGATCCACTGTTTGTACACAAGATGATCCACTGTTTGTACACAAGATGATCCACTAGTTGTGCACAAGATGATCCACAAGTGTACACAAGATGATCCACTGTTTGTACACAAGATGATCCACTGTTTGTACACAAAATGATCCACTGTTTGTACACAAGATAATCCACTGTTTGTATACAAGATGATCCACTGTTTGTACACAAGATGATCCACTGTTTGTACACAAGATGATTCACTGTTTGTACACAAGATGATCCACTGTTTGTACACAAGATGATCCACTGTTTGTACACAAGATAATCCTCTGTTTGTATACAAGATGATCCACTGTTTGTACACAAGATGATCCACTGTTTGTACACAAGATGATCCACTGTTTGGACACAAGATGATTCACTGTTTGTACACAAGATGATCCACTGTTTGTACACAAGATGATCCACTGTTTGTACACAAGATGATCCACTGTTTGTACACAAGATGATTCACTGTTTGTACACAAGATGATCCACTGTTTGTACACAAGATGATCCACTGTTTGTACACAAGATAATCCACTGTTTGTATACAAGATGATCCACTGTTTGTACACAAGATGATCCACTGTTTGTATACAAGATGATCCACTGTTTGTACACAAGATGATCCACTGTTTGTACACAAGATGATCCACTAGTTGTGCACAAGATGATCCACAAGTGTACACAAGATGATCCACTGTTTGTACACAAGATGATCCACTGTTTGTACACAAGATGATCCACTGTTTGTATACAAGATGATCCACTGTTTGTACACAAGATGATCCACTGTTTGTACACAAGATGATTCACTGTTTGTACACAAGATGATCCACTGTTTGTACACAAGATGATCCACTGTTTGTACACAAGATGATCCACTGTTTGTACACAAGATGATCCACTTGTTGTACACAAGATGATCCACTGTTTGTATACAAGATGATCCACTGTTTGTATACAAGATGATCCACTGTTTGTATCCAAGATGATCCACTGTTTGTATACAAGATGATCCACTGTTTGTACACAAGATGATCCACTGTTTGTACACAAGATGATCCACTGTTTGTACACAAGATGATCCACTGTTTGTACACAAGATGATCCACTGTTTGTACACAAGATGATTCACTGTTTGTACACAAGATGATCCACTGTTTGTACACAAGATGATCCACTGTTTGTACACAAGATAATCCACTGTTTGTATACAAGATGATCCACTGTTTGTATACAAGTTGATCCACTGTTTGTATCCAAGATGATCCACTGTTTGTATACAAGATGATCCACTGTTTGTACACAAGATGATCCACTGTTTGTACACAAGATGATCCACTGTTTGTACACAAGATGATCCACTGTTTGTACACAAGATGATTCACTGTTTGTACACAAGATGATCCACTGTTTGTACACAAGATGATCCACTGTTTGTACACAAGATAATCCACTGTTTGTATACAAGATGATCCACTGTTTGTACACAAGATGATCCACTGTTTGTACACAAGATGATCCACAAGTGTACACAAGATGATCCACTGTTTGTACACAAGATGATCCACTGTTTGTACACAAGATGATCCACTGTTTGTACACAAGATAATCCACTGTTTGTATACAAGATGATCCACTGTTTGTACACAAGATGATCCACTGTTTGTACACAAGATGATTCACAATTTGTACACAAGATGATCCACTATTTGTACACAAGATTATCCACTAGTTGTACACAAGATGATCCACTGTTTGTACACAAGATGATCCACTAATTGTACCCAAGATGATCCACTGTTTGTATGCAAGATGATCCACTGTTTGTGCACAAGATGATCCACTGTTTGTACACAAGATGATCCACTGTTTGTGCACAAGATGATCCACTGTTTGTACACAAGATGATCCACTAGTTGTACACAAGATGATCCACTGTTTGTACACAAGATGATCCACTGTTTGTACACAATATTACCCGATGGTTGTACACAAGATGATCAACTGGGTGTACAAAGATTATCCTATGGTTGTACACAAGTTTGCAATATGTGTCTATATCAAAATAATTTGTCGGTATACCGTATGCAAATAAGACATACCGTGTTCATAAACACTGGACTTCACTTCTCTGTAGATACGTTCAACGAGATTTCGCAAAGGATGATAGGAATGGCAATGGGTCTATATGTTATGAGCAATATTAAAACTAGTGGTTGGCAGTTACTCATGACGTAATATAGGGAACCCTCGTGATTGGTTGAGATCTCTGCTGCTAGTCTAGGTTGTGGCTTCCGACAGGCGGGTAGGCGGAGGGTGACGGAAGGACGCGGCGTGAACTTCACTGGAGGTGATAGAGTATCGTGTATTTTAAGATTATTTGTTAAAACTTGGATTGTACCAGACCGAGAAGCCTGTTGGTGGAAGTCTCGTGTGCGGGACTGGCAGGGAGTAAAGGTATAGTGCACGTGGAGGTCTCTAGTTGTGTGTGGGGCCGGTCAAGGAGGGGGCGGAGTACTCACTCGCCAGTGAAGGACCAACGTTGGCATTAGCTGTAAGGTTCACCCTGTTAAATCATTGATTTAATGTATTAGGTATTGTCTGTGGCTGTACCAGGTTGTATGGCTAGGGATGGCTAAGTTAGGATTTATCCTTTATAGAAATATTTTAATTATACAGTACCTGTATGTCCTGCAATGAGTTGTCTGTATTGGTGGTTCGAGTATGTTCCCAGTGTATGTTACATTTGGTCCTTGTTGCTGGTATAATGTGTTACTTGTATATGTTAGGTTGGGTTGTATTACCTCTTGTATTGTCTGGATATATTATGTTATATGTTTGTCCTGGCAGGTGGCTAATTATGTTTCCTTGTATTGTCTAGTTATGAATGCCATGTTAGTTGGATGTTCTTGTTTATTATGTAAGATAATATGAGTTGGATAATGTTAACTTATGGAGTTGTGAATTTTAATTATTCGATATTATATATGACATATATACACATTGTTAATATGATCCTGAAATTGAATGGTTATTGGAAGTTTAATGTGGAAGGACCTGTGACCTGTGACAGTATTCCAGGAGAGAATATCACGGATCTTCATGACACTACTGTACGGCAGCCTATCAAAAGCGAATTACGACTATTAGAGTACAGGTTAGGTGCGCTTAGGTGTTAGCTAGACGTGTTACATTAGGCAATAAGTAAGAATACCCATGACTATATTAAATAAATTCCCTTTCAGATTTTTAAAAAAATAAAACCTTCGTGACATACTGAAATGATTGGCCTATGTTGTTATACCTGGCCTATATCTTGTTATACCTGGCCTATATCTTGTTATACCAGGCCTATATCTTGCCATACCTGGCATATATCTTGTTATACCTTGCCTATATCTTGTTATTCCAGGCCTATATCTTGTTATACCTGGCCTATATCTTGTTATACCAGACCTATATCTTGCTATACCTCGCCTATATCTTTTTATACCTGGCATATATCTTGCTATACCTGGCCTATATCTTGTTATACCAGGCCTATATCTTGTTATACCAGGCCTATATCTTGTTATACTTGGCCTATATCTTGCTATACCAGGCCTATATCTTGTTATACATGGCCTATATCTTGTTATACATAGCCTATATCTTGTTATACATGGCCTATATCTTGCTATACCAAGCCTATATCTTGTTATACGTGGCCTATATCTTGTTATACCAGGTTATATCTTGCTATACCTGGCCTATATCTTGTTATATTTGGCCTATATCTTGTTATACCAGTCCTATACCTTGCTATACTTGGCCTCTATCATGTTATACACTTACCTATATCTTGCTATAACTGGCCTATAACTTGCTATACATGGCC